>PVLA01001736.1:13416-118911 GCA_004027455.1 Hydrochoerus hydrochaeris | reverse complement strand
AGAAATTGCCTATGATACAGAAGCAACAGTAACTATACAGTGCTGATAATTTAAGAGTTTACCAAAAAACTGTACACATATTTAAAAAGTCACCCTAACAGATGTTTGTGTAAATTGGCAGCCATATAAAGAAAATAAACTTATAGGATACTTCATTTAAAAATTCTATCCAAATATTTCATTTCATACCTATATTAAAATGCGCACTGGAAAAGACATTGTGAAGTAAATTCAGTAGGAGTCAACTTTTCACAAGATTCAAGTTTCATTTGCCAATACATCATAGTTAGCTGGATAGTTCAGTGCCATACCAGGACGATGGACTTCACTCACGGCAGGCAGGAAAGCAGATGTAAAAGGAAGCAGGTTATGACACGCCATCCTGTATTCTTCATACTGGGCACTACAGTCTCCCAAGCTGCCGTCAAGCAGTGCCTCAGAAACCTTTATTAAGGACTAATGAAGCAAGGGGAAAATATAAATTATTTAAAGAAAATTTCATTATCCACTTTACTCAAAACAAGCATTTTATTAATTAAACCAAGAAAGATAACAAGGGCTCAGTCTAAAATAACTTGTTACTATGCACAGTAGTAAACCACCTCAAAAAAGAAAAAATCAACTCTACAAAGCTGTGAAAATGGTGATGGTGGTGGAAAATAAAATCTAATATTTGAAAAAAAATCTCTAAAATTACAGTCACTAAAAATAAAGTGTCTTTTATTAGTAACAGCTCATATTTACTTCATGCTTTGTTATTCCAGATAACTCATACATTGACTTTTTTAGAGGAAAATTTACTGGAGAAGAGGAATGGGGAATGGGAATAGGAATAGCTCCTGAGAGACAGGAGGGGTCCCCAAGGGGATGCCCTACACTGACCCTGAGAAATGGGCTGTATAATACTTCATCTTCGTCTTTAAAATGAGGGAATAAAGGCTAACAACTTGCCTAAAACCACACAACTAACAATTGGTGGAGCTGAGATTTGTATCCAGACCTAACTCTGGAGATTCATCTAAGAATTATACTGTAAAGACACAAGTTTTATTAGATCATTCAGCCTGTGAAAAGCCGTACCTTTACATTTTTATCTTTTACAGTTTCATCCAGCCTAGTGGCTATAGCAACTGCTTTCTCTTGTCTTGACTTGTCCAGAAAATACATCATTTTAGCACCTGAAATTCCAAGACATTTCAAGATGAGTAAACTCCTATGACTTATACTTTATATGATTTATATTGATCCAGTGACTTAAAATATGGTTTCAAGTGTTAATCAGTAGTGGGCTGGAGTTGATTCCTACCAGTTCTCAATGTGACATCTCTTCTTAATTTCTTTTAATTATGGGAAATTGGTACATGTAGATAACATATTGCTTCTCAACTTTCTATACAGACACCTCACTGATAGCTTGTGGCCACAATGTGAATATTGCTATCATGACAAAACATAAAACAGAGCTGTCTTCTTTAATAAGTGTTTATTAAACATTTACCAGAAAACAGTACTTTTTCTCCTAAGAAACAATATAATTAAAAATACAAATAATGACTAGCCTACGGTATCAATCAGTATTTCAGTTAAAATCATTAACAAAAAATGATACCCTATGGTGTGGGGATTTAGCTCAGTGGCATAAGTGCCTGCCTGTCAAGCGCAACGTCATGGGTTCAATCCCCAGTACCAAAAAAAAAAAAACAAACACCCTAAACTAAAACATATAAGGAACAAATCATTGGTACACAGCAGTATGGTTAAGCAACAAGAGAAAAATGCTTGCATAGTCACCAAAAAACAAGCAATTTTTAAAAATTTTATATTTATATATAAATTGTTTTATATTCTATAAATGTTTTGCTATTAGATTCTTATTAAGTCTTTGTATATTAGCTTTTTTTTTTTCTGCACTGGGAATTGACCTCATGACCTCCCACTTGCCAGACAGACACTGTGCCACTGAGCTATATCCTTGGACTGTATATTAGCTTTTGACAAATTACATGTCTGAGTATTTTTTTCAACTGGTCTTTTGATTTTAATTTTTATATCTGAAATTTTTCTTTTCCTTAGAATTTCATGTAATGGTGGCACCTGAGTATAACACAAGCACTTGGGAGGCTGAGGAGGGAGAATCACCAGGAGGGAGAATTACCAGGAGTTCAAGGCCAACCTGAACTACATAGCAAGACTCTGTCTTTAAAAAATGAACAAAATAACAATGAAAAAGTATTTCATACATTTAAAAAAGCATTTCCTACAATTACTTTAAAAAGTTTTCTACTGGGGCCAGGGGTTTAGCTCAGTGACATAAGTGCCTGCTTGGCAAATGCAAGGTCGTAATTTTGATTGCCAGCACCAAAAAAAAAAAAGTTTTCTATTATCCTGTTATTAAAGAGAAATTCATATCTGCTCCTACCAAGAAATTTAATTTTTCATAAGTAATATTTTTCTATAGATATTGGACATGAGAATATAATCTTTAACAAGTTTATGATAAAATATTTAAATCTATAGCTTAAAATAGAGTTCACTATGATTTCTTTTTTTTTTTTTTGGGACCAGGGCACCTGTAAGGCACGCACTTATGTTGCTGAGCTAAATTCCCAGCCCTTTCTTTTTTCTTTTTCAGATAGTTTCACTATGCAGTTCAGGCTGGCCTCAAAGTCAGAGAGATTCTCCTGCCTCAGTTTCCCAAGTGCTGGGATTACAAGCAAGCGCCACCATGCCTGGCACATTTTTCATTTTGCTCCCAATTTCTTTGTAATCATTTCTGAGTTTAATTTATGCCATACTGTCATTTTATGAATTTACATAAACTCCCTAAAATATTTCTCTTATGAAGATATAAATAAATCCTCAAGATAGAAAATACACAAAAGCAACAAAAATTTAAGGAAAAATAAATTATAACTACAACTCTCAAAAGCAGCATTAAACCCTGGTATATATTTCCTTTTCAGCTTTTTCCCAAGCATGGTTTTACACAGTTCACATTACATTATATGTTCAATTTTTCAGTCTGCATTGTGAAAGCATTTACTACTATTACAAACAGTATGAATAATCACTACTTTAAATGACTACATGGTAGTCCATCCTAGCGACATTATCACTGGCTCCTATTACAGTATATATATTACATCTGTTCTCACTCTTTTCCCATACTAAGCTTTCTTTGCTTTACATTAATTCTTTTATTTTCAAAAATGTGACTATTAAATCACAAGTTATTTGAGGTTCTTGACAAGAATGGCAAATTGGCTGGCAAGCAAGCATAATATCCTGAGTTTAATTCCCAGTATCAAAAAATAAAAATTAAAAAATGGCGAAGTGTTTTTATAAGTGACAGGGCCAATTTAGACTCAAAGAAGCAAAGTGAAAGACTGCCACATCATCAGCACACTTTATTTTCCTTTTTGACAAATTAAAAAAAAATGCTAATTTGAAAAAAAAAAATGGTATTGAGTTCATTTCTTTTTCCTCTGTTAGACAGCCAGGCTGAATATCTTTCCAAATATTTTTCTATAAACATTATAACCATGGTAGCTAAATACAAACCTGAAAGTAGATGCTGAAGAGAGGTAGTGTTACGTTTGAGAAAATCTTCATTAAAGCTTTCCAAATCCCTGTTAACAAATATTTTCTGCATTTCTTGACACAGAACTTTGCTCACAATGTCTGGGAGGTTACTATGAAGGGACACTACAAAAACAAAAACATCTAAACTTTAATTGCTAGCATTTAGCTAATACTTTAATTTATAGAATATTTTCATTTAAATACAGTGAGCATCACTTTTTTGCTTTACATTGTTGTCTCTTTTAATGTTCAGTTAAATGAAGGCAGCTCAGATTTACTTATGTTTGCTTCTTTATAAACATACCATTTTATACTTACCAGACTTAGAAAATCTAACTAAACATTCATGTAACCATGGATTATTACTGTTGATGGCAAAAGCTCGTTTGATAGACTGCAGCATTAACAGAAACTTCCCTGCATCAAAAAAAATGACAGCATCAATATTTATTATTTTTTTCACTTTCTTTTAGCCTCACTTAACATTCAATAACAAAATTTTATTATCTTAAATTCATAAGCCAAATCTAAAGCTGACTTGGGATTATCAGAGAGTTTTTGTTTTCCAAATTTAAGCTTGAAGAATCATATAAAATTATTAGAGATAGGCTTGGAGACAAGATGGCCAATCAGTGAGCAACAAAATACAAAGCCTCCCAGGAGAAACAACTCATAAGCCAGAATAAAACACCCTGGAGAGACCCAGACAGAGGGAGATGGATCCTCTTGACACAGGAAAAAATTAAAACATAAAAAAGCTCGTCAAATACGTCAGGACTACAACTGAAGCAGCTAAAAACTATGAGACACTGCGTTTTCATGGTGACCCGCCAAGTTTGCAAAGGCCTGAATCAGCGCTGCCCGGCAGAGCTGTCCAAACTCGTTCCCACCACCACTCACAGGAAGCACAGCAGTGCTGAAGTCAGGGATTGGTGAGCCCAATGGAGAATGGAGCCGGTGAAGGGACCTTCATCAATCCACGGTCAGTGCTGGGAATGAGACCCCCCACACACATGGGAAGGGCATGACCAAATGGGCGACATGTTGGAATCAGGCAGGAGCAGCCTGAACTGAGAACTACAGTGACTTCAGTTGGTTGCTTCCTCCCCAGAGCAGATTCAGGGGATTTGCTTGGACTGGGTCTCACCCTTGGCCAGGACCCAATGAGCCATCCCAAATCGATTCCCTGCACCTAGCACACACTAACTGGGTGAAGGGCCCTGAAGTTTGGCTGGCCCGGTGGAGAGGGACAGGCATACACAGCTGCTGCTTACACCTCAGTGATAAGAGCAGGCAGGAGAGGGCGGAGGTCCCTCACCAGCGTGCTTCAGAGGAAACGTGGCCAACAGGGAAGGGGGCTGGGACCTGCACTGTAATCTGTGTGGACGAAGCCAGGGCCATGAAAGGAGAGAGAGGCAGGAGGAGGACCCCAGACCAGAACCCTGAGAGGACTGATCCAAGAGAGGGAAAAACAAGGGAGACTGAGGGCGGCAAACACACAACATCAGACACAGCTTCAATGGACATTAAGAGATATCTTTGGGACCTTGTAGACGAGCTCAAAACTGAAATATTAAATCAGGTAAAGCAGGAGATGAGTAAAGTAATAAAAGAAATGCTCTCAGGAAGCATCTCTCAGGATGATACAGATGGAAGAAGGGAGAAACACAAAAAAAAGGAGAGAAACATTCAGTAAAGAATATAAAGAAAATATAAAATACATGAAGCAGATTCAAAGAGATTACCAGGAAATTAAAAACTCCTTTGAAAGCTGGCAAAACTCCTTAAAAGAAACTAAGGATAGACTATCAAAACTTGAAGACAAGTTTGCAATGCATGATCATGAAAGGAAAGATCTCTTAAAAATAACAAGGAAACAGGCAGTAACAATACAAAGGCTAGAAGATGACAAGAGAATCTACAATTTAAGAATAAGAAAAGTGAATGAAGAAGCAGGAATACATACAGGTGAATTACAAAGGCTATTCATGGAAATAATTAAGGAAAACTTCCCAAGCATGGGAAAAGAAAATTACATTCGGTTGTGTGAGGCATACAGAACTCCAGCCACCTACAACCAAAACAGAGCTACACCCAGACATATAATAATCAAGATACCAGAAATTCAATATAAAAACAGAACATTAAAAGCTGTCAGAGAAAAGAAACAGATTACCTATAAAGGTAAACCCATCAGAATCATGGCTGACTTCTCAACACAGACCATCAGATCAAGAAGAGTTTGGAGTGAAGTATTCCAAGCCCTGAAAGAAAATAACCTCCAGCCCAGATTGATGTACCCTGCAAAACTGTCACTAGAAATTAATGGAGAAACAAGATGCTTCCATGACAAAGAGGAACTGGGTGAGTTTGTGACCATCAATCCAACCCTACAGAGAATACTGAAGGACATTCTAGAGAGAGAGAGAAAAAAATACCAGGATTTTAGGAACAGTGACAGAAAGGCCTCAATGAGTGGGGCAGGCAGTAGAATGAAGGAGAAAATTAAACAAAGGCAGAAAAATAGCATGGCAGAAATGAGGCAGAGAAGGATAACTAGAAACTCTAACATAGATGGCCTTAATACGTTATATTGTTAATAGTGCACCAGGATTTAAAACCCACATTACTCACACCACTCTGCTTAGATGTATTATATTCTGTTCCAGTAATTCTACCTGTATTAGATTTGAGGGCACAGACAGTAATCCTGAAAATAACAGGATATAGTATGGTAATCATACTTAATTTCCTATTAACTTAATCTAAAGCTCTGTATAACCTACACAATTTTACCATGACTGACTGTAATTAAATCTGGTTTGTTAGATCACTGTTTTGTATTGATAGATTTTATTCAAAGCTGATATAATTGATAGTATCAAGTCTGAGAGTATAGGCAACCACACTGAAGATGACAAGATCCACTAGAATATTCACTCTGGTTTGATTATTACCTGCCTTTGAAGTTTTATACTGTCTACAATATTTTATTTTACTAATATTGTTATTTACTGCTATACTCAATTATATTGCTATATTCAATTGTGCCTGATGATACAGACATTCTATTGAAGATAATAAAAAACAACACAGTAATCATTGTAGATCACCTTGTACTGTGGTTTTACATGACTTTTTGGTTTCATGTTTTTATAGGAATTTGTTTTGTTTTGTCTTGCTAAGTTTTGTTTTTCCCTCTAATACAGAAAGGATAGAAATACATGTAGAGATTCATGCATGTGTAGCTGTTTACACTCTCACTGTTTGACTATCTACTTTGTATGCTTTAATTTTGTAACTTGAACAACTATTTCTAAGAGGAAAATATGTAATTTATTAACTAGTGATTTCTTATTGTTTATCTTTCTTTTGTTTTGGAATTCTGTATTATCTCTACCCTTTATATGCTTTTGTTTCTCTTTAAATAAAAAAAATTATTAGAGATAAACAATTATACGATTTTCAAACTTTTTAACCTGGATTTGGTTATAATATTCTAATATATTACCTAGCAATGTTGTAACAAAAGAAAAGGGCATTAAGAGCCTTTGTGAAGGCTGAAATGAAACTTAAGAAACAAAAATGGATGTGACAAAGATCACCTATATGATTAAGGATTAAAAGCTGAACTTGAGGCTGAGTGGGCTTAGAGGTTAAGCCTTTCACACATGAAGCCCTTGATTTGATTCAGGCACTGCTCTCAAAATAAAATAGAAACAAAAGCCAAGAACCTAAAAAACTATTACCTTTTCTAAAATATATTTCAAATGCTAATAGATGAGTGTCAACGTTATCAGCAGCAAGATTCTTAAGAGGAGTCAGGAACTTGATGGCTTCTTCTAATGGATTTTCTACCTATTTTGAAACAGAAAAAATAACATTTCTTAAGCAATACAGTTATCCAAGTCAAACCTCCCCTAAAATTTTATATTAACATATATCTAAAGCAGTTTAGTTTTCTTTGTGTAAACAACCAAGAAAACATTAAAAATTACCTATAAATAAGTTGAAGTATACAGATAATATTTTTCAAATTAAGAATAACTATATTGGTTTTTTAACTATAAAATCAAGATGATTTCATAAAAATAAAACACTACTTCAAATTATCCCACAGACTTTAGGAAATGATGCATCGAATACTGATGGTTACATACTACAGACAGCGAAAATAAAAAAACATATAAAAGCTTCTCAAAATTGTGGAAAAAGTAACATTTTGAATGATTATATCAGATTTACCACAAGTCAGAAAACTAAGTATTTCCCAAAATTTGGTCCCAAAATAATTACCAACACTTCAATTCTGTATTCATAAATAATGGTTATAATGCTGTTATAACAAATTACCAAAAATATAGTGGCTTAAAACACAAGCTTATCTTGAAAGTCTCACATGGTAGACTCACTGGGCTTAAAAATCAAGGTGTCACCAGGACTTCATTTTCCTTTGGAGGCTCTAGGGAAGAAGTCATTTCCTAGGCTTTTTCTGCTTCAAAAGGTTGCCCACATTCTTTGCCTTACAAACATCTCCTTCTATCTTGAAAGCCAGCAAAACCAGTCTGAGACCTCAAATCATATCACTCGGATTTATAATTTCTTCCTCAACTTGTAAGGTCTAACTTGATCACACTGGGTCATACAGATAAACCAAGCTAATTCCTGTCTTGGGATCAACTAATTACATTTCATTTGCTACCTTGATTTCCCCTTTGCCATGTAAGATCACATATTCATAGACCCTGGGGATTAGAACAGGTATCTTTTTTAAAGGGCCATTACTCCTCCACAACACAATCCTACATATTGTTAACCCCACTAAAGGCCTATATATTGTCACTCAGAGTTAACAATGGCTATTATATAATGATCTTGAAATACTGCAAATGGCTTCTGATTTATAGGTTTATATAAACTGAGTTTATTCTCAGAACAGAACCAAATAGCATAAATTTCAGAAAGTAATAATGGTAAACTCAACTTACCCTTTCTAACTTTTCAGGTATAAGTTCTTCATTGAAACCACTGGATTCTTCTTCTTCATCATCTCTTTTTTTCTTTTGATTTTTTTGTTGGTGTTCCCTTTCTACATGCTTTCTCTCTTCTAATTTAGCCTTTTTCTGAGCTCTTCTCTGTTTGCTAAGCATTTTCTTCAATTCTTTGGCTGACAAGTTTTCTAAAAATATTCAAATGAACAAAGATTCTGAGTCAAAATGTTTTCAATTTTTCATATATATATATATATATATATATATATATATATACTAGGAATCAAACAGGAACTTGTGCTTGCCAGGCAGTCACTGTGTCACTGAGCTATATCCCCAGCAGGTACCAGGAATTAAACTCAGGACCCCACACTTGCCAGACAGTCACCGTGACACTGAGCTAAATCCCTGGGCCCAATATAACTTTTGACAGGAGTAACTTTATCAAAGTTTTTAAATGCAATACTCTGGCCTAGCATAAAACCTGGTAAAACTCCTGTTCAATAGAGTTCTGGAAACATAAGCCAGAGCACTTAGATGAGTGAGAAACAGAATAAAGACACAAAAGGAAGAAGCTTAACTGTAAATGTTCACAGCTGACAAGATACCCTACAAAAAAGACCTCAAAAACTCCACCAAAAGACTCCTAAAGTTAATAACCTAATTCAATAGTATAGCTGGATACACAGTCAACACTCAAAAATAAATAGCATCCCTGCATACAAAGAAGAAACTCACTGAGAGAAAAGTTAGGGAAACCACATCCTTCAAATCCTTCATATATGAAATGAAATACTTGAGAATCAACCTAACAAAGGAATTAAAGATTTATGTATTTAAAATTACAGTACTTTGAAAAAGCAGAACAAAAAGGATATCAGAAAATGGAAAGATATTCTTTGCTCATAGATAGAACCAACACAGTGAAAATGTTATATACTATACAGAGCTACTATGCTAAAATCAGCATGGTACTGGAAAAAAAACCACAGACTCAAGGACCAATGGAACAGATTAGAAGATGTAGGCTACAAATACACTCAGCCATTTTATCTTTGACAAAGGGGCCAAACGTGTTCACTGGAAGAAAGCCTCCTTCAATAAATGGTGCTAGAAAAACTGGCTCTCTATGTGCCAAAGATTAAAACCAGACCCATGTCTATCACCATGAACTAAATTATAGTCAAGATGGATCAAAGATCTAAATATTATAATAGAAACACTACTACTGGAAGAGACAGTAGGTAAAAATCTTGAAGACACAGGAGTAGGCAGAGACTTCATGAGGAAAAACGCAAACAACATGGGAAACACTTCAAAGAATCAACAACTGGGATCTCATCTTATTAAAAAGCTTTTGCACATCAAAAGAAATCACCAACAGAGTGAAAAGACAACCCAGACTGGGAAAAAATTATAGCCAACTGTCCCTCAGACCAAGGACTTGTATCCAGAACATATAGGGAATTAAAAAACATCAGACCCTCCAAATTCAAAAATCCAATCCAGCCAGGTGTGGTAGTGCACACCTGTAATCCCAGCACTTGGGAGGCTGAAGCAGGAGGACCGCTGTGAGTTCGAGACCAGCCTGGGCTACATAAGCAAGTTCAAGGCCAGCCTGAACTGCATAGCAAAAAAAAAAAAAAAAAAATCCAAAATGGGCAACTGAGATGAAAACACATTTTTCAGGTGAAGAATACAAATGGCAAATGAATATATGAAAAAATGTTCAACATCATTGGTCATTCAAGAGATGTAAATTAAAATAACACTGAGATTCTCTCTCACCCCAGAAAAAAATGACTGTCTTCAAGAAATCAATAACAAATGCTGGAGGGGCTATGAGGAAAAAGCAGTTCTCCACTGTTGGAGGGAATGTAGACTGGTGCAATCACCATGGAAATCAGTGTGGAGATTCCTTGAAAAAACTAGGATTAGAGGTCCTGTTTGACCCAGCTATTCCTCTTCTGGATATCTTCCCAGAAAAATTAAAAACATCACACCACAGCAATATATGTGCACTCGTGTTTATAGAAACACTATTTTTATAGCTAAATCTTGGAAACAACCCAAATATCCATAAGCCAAAGAATGCATAAAAAAAGAGGTGGTATTTATACAATACAGCACTACTCAGCTATCAAGTATACACTGGAGACATTTATGGGAAAATGGATGCAACTTGAGACCATATTCATAAGTGAAATAAATCAGTCACATGTGTAAACATTATTGTCGCCCTAACGTAAGAAGTTGAAAAGATAAATAAGATCCAGAATGTACAATGGATATTGTGAAGTGGAAGGAAGCTGTTCAAAAGGAAAGAAACTGGGATGGAGGGAAGGGGAAAAGAAGAAAAGGAAAAGGAAAAAAGTATGATTGATTGATTGATTGATAGATAGATATAACAGTTAAGATAGTTATACGACTAATTGATATTAGTTCACTGAAAAGAAAGGTGTGTGCCTACACTGATCAACTTTTCATGCTTAAAAGCTTGTAACAGGAGCAACTACTTTGAAAATAACAATACACAACATACTAACTGTTACTATCCTACAATCTCATTTTGAAATTTTGTACCGTTACTGGTTTTTTTTTTCTTTTAACAAAAAAATAATAATGAGAATAAAAACCTGATATACAAAAGGAAACCAGTAAGTGCTGGCTGCATTAGTTAAAATTAAGTACTTTTAGCCCATTTCTGTCTCCTACACAATAAACAATTTCAGGCAAATCATATTATATCTCTCAGTCTCAAGTTGCAAGCAATGTACAGGACAGATATCACAGACTGCCAGAATATTTCAGAGATAAAGGATAATGCATGTAAACACACTTGTGATTGATAACATTATATAGCTATTAGAAATGAAAGTTCAAAAACTTGCCTCCAAGTTACCATTTCTCAAATATTCCTAAATATTAATATTCTAGTGAATAACAAGCTATACAAATATTCTCATTGGCATTCTTATAGTACTTTCAATAAGTATGTACCAGAAGTTTTAGGAATATGCATTTTTCCTGATGGGGCTAAAGCTATTTTTAGTTATAAAAGAAAAAACAAAACAAAGCAAAAAACCCAGCCCATAGACATTTCTATTTTTCCCGATTTTATTAAATAATGTAAGTCAGTCCTTTAGGGTGACTGAGAACATCAGCTACAGAGGATCATTCTGATTTCTTTTGACATATTATTTTAATATTATCTTCATTTGACAACATATATTTAGACTGTTATTTTAACAACATATGGGCTACAGTGAGGTAATTCAATACATATAAACAGCACATAGTGACCAACTAGAGTGGCAACATTTCTACCTTCATGAACATTTAAGAATGTATTTTTCTCTGTATTGCTTATGTTAATGACATTATGGAATCTGGTGTTCTTCTCAATTTTTTTAAACAAGTTCCTCTTCAGTTACCTGAATTTATTTCTTGTTGTTTTCTTTCATTGGTTAAAGGATTATCATGTAATTTCAAATATATTTCAATTGCTGATCTAGCAGCCTTGAAATAAAAGGCATGTCTTCTGAGAATATCTTCTAATCTCAAAAGGTCAACATAGGCACGAAGGGTCATCTTTCTCATGCAATATGTATGGAAATCAAATTGATCTTCTGTTATCTCAAAAAAATGCTTGAAAACAAAACCATAAAATTATTCCTTACATTTATGTCAATAACATCTACTTTTTGAAAAATTATAAAAGTCTAAAAATCAATGTATGCAGCCACAATTTTGCTTAGTTGTATTATTTTAACACTTTAAAGGACATCAGGTTCTTTGCATTCAACCTGAAGTATCTCTATAATCCATTCCCTATGAATCACGCTTTGTGATGATACTCAACTTTGATGCTGACAAATCAAATGACCATGTTATTTTTAAACCTAAAAATTAGTACACATTGCTATCTTAGTCTTAATAAAATATTTTTCCTCTGTATTTACTAAAAGCCAAAAAGCTAAGGGCTATATGTAGATTAACTCTAAATATTTTACCAATCTGATTGATCTAGTCAAACCTGAGCTCCTAAGAGGGCAGTATTTATGGCCAGCCTAGGGCCTAACACACGGCAGACATTTGAAAAAGCACAGAGTCTGCCAAGTCAAGAGATACGCTACTTATCAGACATGTGAATTTAAGTCTTTAGATTTCCTACAGTCTTAACTGTTTAATCTAAACTTGGAATAAAGGAATCACACAACCTATTTCTAAAGATTATTAAAAGATCAAGTAAAAACACATTTTAAAATTCATCTTCAGTTGTAAACTTCTATCCAAAGAGTATGACAGTGCTAACTCAAAAAAAACTGCACTGATCTATCTTCATTCCATTTTCCAAAAAAAAATGTTTTGCTTTTAAGGTTCTTGCCTATCCAGAAAGTTATACAAATTGGTTTGGTTTGTAGTAGTAGTATAGGCAATTGAACCCAAGGTCTTAGCACTGAGCTAGACAAGGTCTTGCTAAGTCACTAAGTTACCCTGGCTGGGCTCAAAATTCTCATCTTTCTGCCTCAGCCTCCCAGTGTTATAATTATAGGCGTGCATCACAATACCCAACTCAGAAATTAATCTAAAGTCTGTGTAGGGCTGGGCATTTAGCTCAGCAGCACAAGTGCCTGCCTGATAAGCGTGAAGATGTGAGTTCTATCCTCGGTATCAAAACATAAAATAAAAAATGGCTTCATGAAGTCTGTGTAAACAGCTTCCTCAAGAAAGAGCTCAAAGCATTCATCCAATTTCCAAAGAGCTGATGGGCCCCTAAAAGTTAAGAACTAATCCATTCCACAGAAAGGAAAAAACTAACCCCTAGCCCCACAAAACAATTTTATATCATTTTCTCCCCTACATACATTTCTACCCTTGATATTTGTCTAATTTAGCTTTTCCAAAAATCACAGAGAGAAATGAATGATTCAATATAAATAGATAAATAGATAAAACTTTTCAACTACTTCATGTTGCCTCTGACCTAGAGGGTACAGAAATTCACTGTGCACAACATGTTTGTAATTGTCCATAATCATTTGCTAATTTTAGTCATCTTGGTAACTGGAAACATGCATTACAAAAAATTACATTAAGTACCTAAGACTTTAAGAATTTTTTTTTTTTTAAACCAACGCTAGAACTCACAATCTCACGCTAGTCAAGCAGGCACTTATGCCACTGAGCTAAACCCCCCACCCCAAGAGATGAATTCTAAAATAATAAGTACAGTGTGGAAGACTAGAAAAAAACATTTCACAGTAGTTTATATTTATTACTAAAAAAGCATGCTTTAATATTATATTTGAAAGTTACATTTTTCCCAACAAAAAGACAAATTCGTAAGTAACATTGTTTTATTTTTTAAAAATCAAAAGGTAACTACTTTATAAAGCTTTTGGTGGTTTTCCTTAATACACATCAAGTTTTATCTAACGCTATAATATCTTAAAAATTCAATACAACTAAGGAAAGATGGCAGTTGTAAAAGTCATGAAACACAAAAAGAGATGAAAACATCTAAGAGATCACGAGACTTTTCAAGGCAGAAAAATGTGTAAAAGGGAAGATGACAAGCTTCAAAAGATACTCTTAGAACCATTAGTGGACAAACATTTTAAATCAAGTTTTGGAGGGAGCCATATGAAATCACAAACATTTAAGCCGCCTCTTTATCAGTAACAGGCCATAGGCTGCCTCTCTCCAGTTAGTGTCTTCCTTAAACAAGGTGACTAACTTATCCCAGTTTGCCAGAAGCTCTCCCAGTTTTTCAGACACTGTGTCATGGAAATGCTCAGTGGTGGAAAAATGTGAATCGTTAATCACTCCGCAATAACAGTGGGGGGAAAATAAGACTAGATTAAATCAGAAAAAGTAGGAAGGACACTGTAGATATATACTACAGAAAAAGGAGGTAGGATATTGCAGATAATTTTGCTTTGGAAGAAATAGTCCATTGTAAAGCCAGGTGTGGTGGCTCACACCTGTAATCCCAGCACTCAGGAGGCTGAGGCAGGAGGATCGTTGCAAGTTCGAGACCAGCCTAGGCTACAAAGTGAGCTCAAGACCAGCCTGAACTGCATAGAAACCCTGTCTCAAAAAGACAAAAAAAAAAGTATATATATACACATATATAGAGAGAGTCCATTGTAGAATACAACACAAACAATTAAATGATCCTGAGTTAATTTTCTTCTTTAAACTATGGAATAATTACATAGAAGAAGCTGCAGAGCTACTACACAGAGGTTCTATATGCCTTCTCTCAGTTTCCTCTGAAGGTTACAGTTCATGTAACAGTAGTACACAAACCAGGAATCTGACACTGATACAATGCGTGACTATTGTTCTAAGTGATTTTATCTTGTACAGACTCCCATAACCACTACCACAATCAGTAACTATTCCATCACCATTAAGCTCTCAATTTGTATTGTTTTGGATTGATTTAAAGTCTCCAAATTCGTAAAACACAAAAATTGGGGCCAGGAATATAGCTCTGTGGCACAAGTGCCTGCCTGGGAAGCCAAAGTGACTCCTAGTACCCAAAACAAACAAAAAATCTCACTAAAATATTCTATATAAAGCAAACAAAGTTAGTTTCTGTACACCTTCAAGACAAACACAAAAGCACATTATATAAGGACACTTATATTAATCCTATTTGAAGTAAACACATATCTACATATAACCACATATGCAAAATACAGAGATTAATCCTGAGCTAAATCTGACTTTTAGTATGGATATATTCTTTATAAAAAGAGTAGCTTAAAAGTGTCATAAAGGGGTTTCTTGTTTTCTGTTTGTAGCCCTTCCTCAATGCTAACAGCAAGTGGTTAACAGCAAACTCTAAATAAAATTAAAATTTATAGCAATAATTACGTAACATGTCCAAACAGTGATTTCTGCTATATTTTGATCTCTGTAACCAATGATTTTCTGTAACTTTTTTCTTCAAAAATGCTGTCTACCAATTAAATTATGTCTTGAACTAAAGTAGCTTATCTGGCATAGAATTATTCCATGCCACACAGCCAAAGTCACAACAGACCTAAGGGTAAGCATCATCTAAGTGAAATTTGATAATTAGAAGATCCATTCAATCTACCAATTCCCAAAAAAAAAATCAAAATAAAGCAATATAGAGATATTAATGTTTGAAGGAATGACGTCTAAGTTCAAGAAGTTCATTATTATAGTTGATCCTCAGAATATTCAAATTTCACTTAAACAGAAATTTTGTTATAATCTTGCTAAAATTACTATCTATAAATGCCCAGCAACTTCTTTATTCAGAAAGCAATTTACCTCTCACTGAAAACATCTTGGTTAATAAAAAAATGTAACTTTTATATCTTGGTTAATAAAAAAAAGTATCTTTCCTTAGTAACAAGCAGCATATTTTTAAAGAGGTCATCTGGAAGTGTCAAAATAAGCTAGCAATATACAGTTTTATCAGAAATAAGAGAGCCTGATGTAAACTTGGGTCTTAGATATTTCCCATATGAGTCAAGGGCTTTGTATTTCCCAAGCAAAGAGCAGGAAAGAAAAAAAAAAGATTATTTCTAGGTAGGTTTTTAAAGTATTACCCTATTTCCAGCTCCTGTCAAAAACAACCCCCTAAGATATAGCCTTCTTTCTAGGTAGGTAATCTCATGAGTTTCATATGGGAAGAAGGCCAAAGTGACTGCCACAGTGCAGACATCAGGCTCACCTGACTACGACGCCTGTGGTTTTATACTGCGTCAGCAGGGGAAGAGTGGTGCCGAGTGACCCCACAACTGAGGGCTGCTGAGGACTGCCTCAGGGGTACATTTGCGGTTGTTTTCCTCCTGTGGTCCATGTGGAGGGAGAGAGCTTCAGAGATGACAAAGAACAGGAAAACAAAAATTCACACAAAGGAAAAGAAAGTCTCCTTTCTAAGGCACATCACACACAATTGTAAAAACAAGTAATAAAATATGCTTGCAAACTGGCCACACATTGCTATATAAAATACAGGACATAAGAACAAATATCCTGGGAAGACAACTGGAGAGAGGCTGACTGTGAACCAGATCCTGACATTTAAAAGGTGAAAGAGGTTGCCATCAGCTGTGTGTCCTCCTATGCTAGTAATGAAAATAGAATAGATCCATCAGGGAACAGAAATTTTGAGTTTGGTAATAGTAACAAGTTTATTAAATTAACCTTTTTCCTCCTTTCCTCAGTTAAAAATATACAGGAATGTCAAAAGCAAAACTATTCCAGGATTTTTGAAAAAAAAATTTTTTTTTTTTAAATTCTGTATATTCACAACTACTGAATGTTTGGTATATTACAGATAAGAACTTTTTTTCACAAAGAAGCTGTCAAAGTAGTTACTAGAGGCAGATGACCTGTGTAGAAACCTACATGGGTGCTTTTTTCACCATCTTACAGGAGAAAAATGAAGTTGAAACCCTAACAACTTACCCTTTCTACTTCATGGCATTTTTTCAAGGCATCTCCATATCTCCCCAGCCTCTGGTAAGCTGAAATGCATTCTGTCTGGAACCACATACACTGCATTTCATTTAGATTTTCCATGGAAGATACTCCCTCCTAAAATGTAGGGAGGGAATTTGTAACTAACGAGTAAACAATAAAACATCCTAAAAATCTCAAAGATAATGCTACATATATTATTATAACAATCAACAGTAATTAGCAAATGTATTGAGTTTCCTAAAGCTCCTAAGTCGAAAATGGTAAGTCTAATAGCTGTTTTTAAAAATTTTTATTAGTACATGTTTATGATTCTACACTTAATGTAGAAAAGACCCCAGATTACTAGAGCTTAGTTTTAGCTGAGTGTGGTAGTGCACATCTGAAATTCCCACACTCTGGAGACTGAAGCAGGAGAATCATTGAGAGTTCGAGGCCAGCCTGGCTGCAACGTGAGTTCAGGGCCAGCTTGAACTGCATAGTGAGACTCTGTCTCAAAAAGACCAAATAACTAAATAAAAGCTTAAGTCTTTAAAAAACTAAGTTTACCTAAACTACTAAAACAATAATCTTATGAAGCACTGCCCATTTTCTACATTTCTTTCTTTTTCTTCTCTCCCCCACCCCTCCCTTCCTCTTTCCTTTTCTTTCCATTTGACCTTTCCTTGCTGACTCAGGATTGGTACTATGTATACCCAGCATTGTGTTTACTCTTCTAGTAATAATTCCAATCACATTTTACAATTCTCCAGTCTCCCTCCTAGTTAGGCTATCTGTTGTCACTTTCTTTGTGCCTATATGTCTGCTTCAAACAGCATCTCCTGCTTCATGACAACTCTTATTCTGCGATCTCTCAGCTGCAGTGTGCTACTAAAACCAAGTAACTGAACTTGTTAGTAGTAGTTACAGTCAGGTGTGTTGGCACATACTTATAATCCTAGCTATTAGGGAGAATGAAGCAGAAAAATTATCACGAGCAGGATTTGAGACTAACCTAAATAACTTAGCAATACTCTATCTCAAAGCAAAACATAGAAAGGGCTGAGACTGTACCTCAGTGGTTGACTGTCCCTAGGTTTGATCCACAAGAACAGAAAAATTAAATTTTTTTATTAATTGACTTAATGATAATTTTATCCCACCTTAGCCTCCCAGGGCACTGAGATTATAGGACGTGTACCATCATGCCCAATTTTGGCTTTTTGCCTGTAAAGCAATGGATTTATTTAGTCTTGAACTGTATGTGCATTTTTAATTGTACTTTATTTCTTGGTACCAGCAATTGAACTCAGGACCCTGCACTTGCCAGGTAGATGCTTGTGCCACTGAGCTGTATCTCCAGCCCGTTGTACTTTATTTCTATAATCCCTACGTCAGCCTTCCAGATAGCACTCTAAAAACCTAAATGCTTTTTAAAAATTCATTTTCATTTATTCATTTTTTTACTCATATACTCTTCTGATCTTTATAACCATGATAGAAAGGATATTAGAAGAGTTTGAACCCTAACAGCACTATTTACAGTATGACCAAAAATGTTATATATATCCTCTTCAGAGCTTCAATTACCCTGCTGTAAAACATCAGAACCTAAGTGTTACATGCACATAAACAGCACTACTATTTCTTTAATATTATTTATTCCCTTTAAAACCCATTATTCTCATTAATTCTCTCTCCCAACATAACCTATGCTGTTTTGCATCTGTTACTGATCTCATGGCAGCTGAGTTTTAGAAACACCAGATAGTGCAGTTTCTGCTAATATTATACAATTCTAGCCAGGTTTAATGCAAAGAACATGGGCTTTCAAATCAAATATTCCCCATGCAGAATCCTGGCTCCAAATGAGTAATCTGATCTACAACCTGCATGGTGCTTGATCTCTCTAAACATTTCCTTAGCTATAATATGGGGAGGAGGAAGTAATAGTACATAATATTATTGTGATCATGTAAAGTACTTAAGTATTAAATCTACTTTTCTGTTTCTTCTTATAAGTGATAAATTACTACCATTATTATATATACCAAATGTCAGGCTAGCTCACACAAGAAAACCTTGTGTCTTTATTTTTAAAAACAGGGTCCTAGTACGTAATTCAGGCTGGCCTTTAACTCACTTATGTAGCCTAAGCTGTCCCTGAACTCATGGAAATCCTCTTGCTTTAGCTTCCCAAATGCTGGGATTACAGGCATGTGCCACCATACCATACAGCAAGAAAATCCTTTTTCTATGAACAAAAAACAAATGTTCTAAATGTACAGCCTTTAATAAAATTTGAGAACACATGAGTGCACAGGTATGTATGTCAAAATCATTTGTCAATACCTAGTTATGTCAGACTTAAAGTTCAGCATATTTGATGGATACAATGCTACCCTACTGTTTTAATTTGCATTTTGTTGATTACCAGCAAGGACATTCTTTTTTTTCTTCCCCCCCATTCCATTCTACACTTCTGCAAACTAACTATTTGTATCTTTTGGCCAAATTTGTAGTGCCTCATCTTTTTCTTATTGCATTTTTACTCCCATATATTTATGTTTCTAAAACATCACTTTTCAAAGCAGTTAAAATTTTTACAATACAAGATCAAGTTATTCTGTGGCTTCTAAATTATAAAGGATTTCTCTAAACATTGAGACACAGCTAGAATTTACTTAACATTTAAGATGGTGAACTGAAGCTACATCAGCAGTATCAACATCACAGGACATAGCAGGAAATTACTTTCATCTTAAAAACTTACTGGCAAACATTAGTACTAATGCCCTCTACCTTGCAAATAACGTGCATTTTTGAAGATATAAATTATTTACTGTAAAGCACTTTCATTAAAACCTAGAAATCAAACTTGCAAACATGATTTCCTCATGCCTCAATATAATATTTAATGTGTACTGCATAATTATTTCAGCAAATTATTCAGGGTTCTTTATCATCACAGGTTGAAAATATCTTCTCCAATTCTTTTCTCATTTTGCTTATGGTTATTTTGTTATATATAAATTTTAATAAACTAAAGTACTTAATTTCAGTCATACTTTTAATACCTTAAGGAATGCTTACAAGGTGTTTGGATTTGCTCAGCTCACATTGTATGGATGTATGAAAACATCACACTGAGCCCCATTAATGTGTAAAATTATCACATATTAATTTTATAAAAAGGAGGCTGGGCAGAAGAGGAAGAAGGAGGCAGCAATGTTTTCTATCTCAAACATAAAACATGTTTCCTTAGACTAAAGACAAAGTTCTATGTTTTTTTTCAAAAGTCTGAAAGGTTTGCTTTCAATATATAGATCTTTAATCTACCTGAAATTCATTTGTGTATGGTGAAAGACAGGGATGCTATTCAATTTTTGTTTTCAACCTAAGTAAACTAACTAAGTAAACTAACTAAGTAAAAGAAACTAACTAATGGTCCCAGCAATGTCTTTTCATCTCTAATTTTAAAAGCACCTTCTAGCTATATTTCAAGTTTCCAAATATACATGATTCTGTTTCTAAGCTTTGAATTATATTAGTCTACTTATACTTTTAACCATAAACATGTATTACTTTTATAATATAGCAAAAAGTCTATACGGAAAAGAATATAACAGAGTAGTGAAGGAGGGACAGGAAACAAATGGATATTTAGTTCAATAATATCGGAGAAATTAATTCCAAACAGGAAAGGGAGAAGAAAGAAGAGGGGATAGTAAAAGGAATTAAGATGTGTTACATACATGATAACATATCCAATAAATGTAATCATTATGCAGTACAAATAAAAAAAATGTAAAAGAATTTAATTGCAGAATGTTAGGGACTAGTAGTACAAAAAAATTACTTCTACATCTTGTAAACCAAGTCTTTCCATAAATTCACAAATTCCATAATTTCCACTGCCAAAAACATATATGTTCAGCTCCATACTACAATGTGCCCCTCTCTCTTGAGGGTCCTTTAATTTCCTAATAAACCTCTTTATGCCTCTTTATTAAAAAGAAAAAGAAACTACTTATAAAGTAAACAGCTCTGAAGTAAGACAATGTAAAAGAACTAAAAAACTATCACAAATCACCAGGGAGCCAAAGAATTTTGGATATAAACACAATTTTACACATAAAGAATTGTTGGGGAATCACAAACTCACAATGGCTAGCTTTAAAACCATCCTTTTGAGATTTCTCATCTCATCGGGATGGGCCATCCTCTCCCACCTACTAAGAGTAAAACTAAAATGACTAAGACTACTAAGACTATAGAAGCTCCAAGGTAAGTTCTTCATTAGTTTAAGACCACCATTCCTCTCTGAGTCATCTAATAATGCCTCTGATTACTACATATACCCAACACACAGTGGCTACCTCAGTGTTACTGTCATTGTCTATCCAAGAGGCACTGACTTCCCAGTCCCCCTTTTATGTATTACTAAATTTGTCTGTTTTTTCTTCATCTTTCACTGTACCCCTCAAACAGGCAGCTGGGGGCTTAGCCACTAAATCTGTCAAACTACCAGGGCACATGCAGCTAATTTTTATTAGCCAATAAAAAATAGCATATTGATCATAGTTTTAACAAACTATTTTGATTCTACTGAGAACTTTTAGTCATCTCCTGCCAGAAATACATACAGAAACAAACATACAACCATAGGAAGAAACTGGACTTAGGTTATAGATAAATGGAATTTAGAAGGGAAAAAAAAAAAAAAGACATGATTTTTTTATAAGACCACCTCACAATTTTACTGATTCACATAATTACATCTTCATGGATGCTAATTCCTACCCTTGTGAACTTGGAGCACATTTCCTCTGCTTCTTTTATCATATTTGCTCGCAGCATGTATTTTGCACATTTAGAATTGATGAATCTATCAGCTGTGTCCAAAGACTGTGCTTCATCCATCCACTTTGCAGCTTCTTTGAGATTACCCATATGCTTTAAGAGATGAAAGAATTAAAGAAATTGCAATTATCTATGATTGAGAATATGGGTATACTGTAAATGAAAAAAGTTTATAAAGACATATTAGAAATTTGACCCCATTTTGGTAAATTTATCTAGAAATCTAGATAATTACAGTTTACATGTACTAAGAACTAATCAAGTGAATAACACTGTCTATACAAGTATGCAGCATGAAACTCCTTAGGACTGTTTGAATATAAGAAAAATATTATCAGAGTACCTGACAAGTTATTGTTACATAGAGACAATTCCAAGACTTTTTTTTTTTAAGTCAGGGTCACACCATGTACTGCAGCCTGGCCTTGAACTCACTTATGTAGCACAGGCTGGCCTCAAACTCATGGAACAAAGCTCAAAAAACAACATTAAGATTTTTACCTTGTAAATTTTTGCTTTCATATAAAACAATTCTATTAGAGTTGGAGTACCAGCAATTGCAGAATTAATAGAATCCAAAGCCAAAGAATATTGTTCAAGTTTATCAAAGTGCTGTGCCAGGAAATACTGAACCCAGAGTAGAGTTGTTGGAGGTTCCTTCTCCCCATTTTCTGCAATCAAACCAATATTAAATTATTATAAGGAACAATTCTAAGTAAAGCAAAGCCTGTACTTTCTCCTAACCCATAATAAAATTAGTAGTTATTATAATAAAGAGTAAAACCTCAGCAAAAACCTTACCACATGCAATAGAAAGAGCTATGACTTCGTATCATAAAGTTCAAATAGTGGCAGCGAAGCAGAAGAAACAAAATCCTAATTCAGTGGGCTCTTACCCCCAACCTCCCTCCAAAGAAATGATGCTGAGGAAAGACATTAATCAATCTAAATCTGTGAAGTCTCAGGCTGAAAGCAAAATGAACATGCCTGGAAAACTCAAAGAAGGTAACCTAGAGAAGATACTACCATTGCCAAGACTGCCAAACTACCAGGATGCAGCATTTATCAGGCCTTAAATGCTGCACAGGAAAAATCCAAAGTTTTAAGGCTATGTTTGACTCACAAGGAAGAGAATACAGCCCTGACAAAGTGGAACAATCTCAACTACATATCAAAAACCTGAGCAAACACTGCCAAGTCCTCTAACAAAAGAAGTCACATACAATCAGCTGAGTCCTTCCCTGCTCCTTTCCCCAAAACCAGTAACCAGCTAAAGAAGTAACAAGCTGCTTTTCAAGACAGATTTCAGAAGGAACACATATACATTTAAAATGAAGATGGACAGAGTGAATTTACTCATGTAACATCAAAACACATCTCCCAGTGTAGCTAACTACCCAAATGACAACGTAATACAAACATGCTATAGGGTAAAACAATTAAGATGTGTTCATGTACATGCACCAACACCCCAGGAGGAACCCAATCATTATGTACTGTAAACATATGGTACTGATAAAAAAAATTTAAAAAACCATTTACCTGTCGTCTTTGCAAGCCAATAAAACCTTTACAGAAAAAAAAGGCAAAAGGCGAGCATTTATACTGTTATTCTTACATAAACCGTGTTTCAGGGGAACCAAGAATTTGTGAGAGAAAATTCTTCAAAAATTTTAACTTTTCAGGGTGGGAGATTTAGTTCAATGGTATAAGTACCTGTCTGGCAAGTACAAGGTCATGAGTTCAATCCCCAATACCAAAAAAATAAAAATAATTTTTTTTAACTTTTCTTTTAAAAGTTCCAATGCTATTGGTACAACTAAGCAGTAGAGCACTTGCCTACCATGCACATGGAAGTCCCTGGGTTCATCTCCCAGCAATGCGCCACCAAAACAAAACAAAACAAACAAACCACGCTGAAAGCTAAATAATGCAGAAAAAAATAGTAAGAATAAATGAAATAAGAGGTTTAGGCAGTGATGCTCAATAGCTACTAAAATCTGCAGGTCAGAGGTCCATGGAAAATAGTTTTCAAAGGCACACCTTGCTGACAAGGAATGCTGATCAATCTTAACACCAAAAAAGAAAGGTATCTAGAATGCCTCCTTCATTCTGGCATGACATTGAGCACACAATTCTACCTGGGAAGTAGTTGACAGAACCTGAATCCAATCAAGCCTGTAAATCTAACTATACATATTATAGATTAATATAAATGACAGCAAAATACATTAAGTTAGTACCATAAGAAAGCAATCAGCCAAACCTAAAATACTGGATAGACTACCATAAAAGAATCTTACAGCAATATCTTACCAGGTATTTTTTTAAATGGAAGAGTAACCATTGATATATATTAAAAATAATAACAACAATAATTGAACACAAAACACATTCCTTAAGTGGGTCTACATATAAGTAACACAATTATCCGAAGACTTTTTTTTGGACAATAGGGAATACCTGAATGTGAACTGAATATTAAATATTATAGTCTGAGGCTAATTTTGTGTATTTTAGAAATGATACTAATGATACTAAGGTGAAACAGTAAGTCTGGAATTTCTCTTGAAAATATCTAAAGGGTAATGACATGGAAAGAACCCAGACTAAAGTTACTATCTGCAAGACTGAAAACATTCTAAAAGGTTTTCTAAATTAAAGGGCCTTGATTTAAGCATGTCCCTACAATCAGAGAAACAAAGGACCAGATTACATGTAATTAAAATATTAGAAAAAGTAGAGAACTTACAGAGATTCAGGACAATGAGATTCTAATTAAGCCAAATACGTTTCTTTGTGTTTCTTTGTGTTAAAATAGGGCTAATTCCCACTGTATGGGATTATGGAAATTTAAATTAAATAAGACTGAAAGTTCTCTCATTTCATTTTAATTCAAAAATAATAAGCAGCTCTTAGGTAGCATACATAAAGTAGTATTATTCCGATTAAAAATGGATTGAAATGAGTAATCAAATTCTAAGTCAATCTAATTTAAACTTACCATAAGGGCTAAAAAAGTCACATGTTTTAAGAGAGGCTTCATAATTAGTAACAAGTTCCTGGATTACAGAAACCTGTTAAAAAAAAACATTTTTTAAATTTTAAAAATATTTTATAGAAGGTATTTTTATTTACAGATTAAATTAGATTTGTAAAATATATAGCTTATTTCAAAACTACAATTAAATAAACTATGGTGTTGTGTTTCTTCCACTACTAACATAAACATGAATTTCAGAGCAGAAATAATAAAAAAGTGAAAATATTCTACTGCCTTTATTAACAATAAAACAGATCATAGTAATTCCTCATCTCAATAAGCAGTTTGAGGTTTTGCAGAAATAATCTTTTGCCAACAAATATATTAGTAGAAATTATTAATCTGCTTTTTGCTTATTTGGTAAAGTTATAAGCCACTATGTAAAAATTCAGATTTTTAAAAATGTTACTCCACAAAAGTCAAATGAAATGATTCAAGTTTGAAAGGTTCATACAAAAGTAAAAATGACTATTTTGCTTTTTACTGTTAGCAATCTTGGTAAATAGCAAAAAGTAGAATCTACTTTATGAAATTATAGTTTTCCTACTCAGCTTACCTACATAGTACTAAAATAATATCAATAACACTGCTTACTGTCTTGTGAAAACTGGAACATTAGATATTTTTATTTTCAGAAAACAATATATTTTCTTTCCCAGGCCTTTTTACAAACTAACCAAAACCTACTATGGTTCCCTGCCACTGAACAGCATGCTATGTGTCACCAAATCCTATAAAACTTATCAAATGGCTGTGAAAGAAACTTCTGCTAGTGTTCCACTTAATAAAAGGAAGACAGTACGATTTAATTAGCTTAATTTTGAATCAATATTAATTTCTACCCTCACAAGTCATGAAAGAGCTTCTATAAAGCCACTGATCATCCTGCTGATAAAAGCTACTGACTGTCCCTTTGGTTAAAATCCAAGTGACCAACCTGTTGACCATTCTCCAAAAAAAGCCAAAGTTAAAAACGTCTTAGAACAATATAATACCCTTCTACTATGGTACTATACCATATGGCACAACTCACTAGAATTAAGATAGGCAATGGAGAAATAAGATGGAATTACACATTAAAAATGTAAAAAAAAATGTATAATGGGAAAAAGAATATGAAAAAATTCACGTATTTATGACTTCACTAAAACATACATTTAATGAAACACTCAACAAAAATATGACCAACCAGATTACAGTAGTAGAAAAGGGGTATTTTTTTAATGAAAAGATTGTTTAATTTAAAAATAGTGGTTTAGTGCAAGTTACAAAAGCTGATTTCATATAAGTAGAGACAAAAGTGGTCACTAATATTAGGAAAGGTAAAAGAAGGGAGCCAGATGAAAGGTGGGTCACAGGTACTAAAATGCCACACAGAGTAAGAATAAGGTCCAGTGTTCTATAGCACCATCAGCTATCAATACATTTGTAACAATTCATTCTATGAAGAACTAGCAGAGACAAGTTTGAAGATTCCAAACACAGAAAAATGATACATTTTAAAGAGTGGGAAATGTTAATTAACTATTTGATCATTACACATTACATATACATATTGAATTGTCATACTGTACAGTGTGTTCTATCTATATGCTTGTGTGTGTGTGTAAAAGTCAGACTTAATTTCTTTTTACCAAAATTTGAAAATTAAATAAACTGATGATTTGGAAATTAAAATAATTACTTGGTTTATAAAAGGCGGTTCTCAAAATGAAGCATTTGAACCATTAATATTACCAAGATTTAGCAACACTCAGCAGCTTATTAGAAATATACAGTTTTTGTATCATAACCTAGACCGAGGAAGTCAGAAACTCCTATTCTATACAATCTGTATTTAACAAACCTCGTAAGTTAATTCTAATACACAATATTTAAGAAAAGCACTGACAAAAGTGTTGCAAAAATGTTTTAATATAAAATAAAACTTAAAAGTAACACACACCCTTTAATCCAGTATAATCACACCACTAATCTCAATTAAAATATCTGTAATTTTAAAGTTTTTGTAAACCTAAGAGATTTAGTTTTCAAACTTCAATTTAAAGAGGCAATTTTTTTTATGAACTTACAATGCCATCTAGTGACAGTTGTAAAAACTGCATCTAGAGCAGCTTTTTGCATGTAATCTTTGTGAATCTCCAGAGTAAAACATACTTTTAAAGACAATTTTAATAAAAACTACAGTAACAAAATTTTTAAAATATAAAACATATTAAAGTTATTCATACTCCTTCAAAAAGACTGTATTAACACTATGAAATAGATCTTAAGTTTCAAAACTTCAAGGAAAAAAAAAATCAAGATAATGGCACATTCACATGAAATCTTAAAAACCTCAGTACTGAATTTCTTGGTTTCATTAGGCATTTCTTAGATCTCAAAAATGTATGTTATAGTACTTCTGATTCAGTAATGCCATAAATACTGAAATTTCCTAGTTAATATCCAATTAATTTTCTCTGACAGTTAATACAATATAAGGAGTTTTACTTGGGCTTAAGATTCCATTTTGCTCATTTAAGGGAAAAGAGGAAAAAACAATTTTTAAAAAGGACAGAATGGAAGCAAAGCTTTAAAACTAGGGAGAGGAAGAGGGGTTGAAAGGAGAAGAAAGGGTTGGGGAAAAAAAAGAGAAATCAAAATATTATCATGTACAAGTACAAATTCCCTATGATGAATATGATCATTAAGCATGTCTAAACTGTACCAATAAACTTAATTAAAAACAAAAAGAATCCATTTTATTCAAGTTTCCTGATCATTTATACCTTAATCAGGTAGTTTATAATATGAAAATTTTTCGTCTTAAAAACAGCATCATGCTTCTGCCATTTTAAAGCCAAGAAACCCAATCCACATAAGTTAGGTATTTAGGAATTAAAGTAAAAACTTAAAACCTTGAAATGGACAGCTTAAATTATATGACTGTCATGGTTTGGATCTTAAATGTCCCCCATCAAGTTCACATGGACGTGATTCTCATCTGATGGTTCTACTGGGAAGTATTGGAAACCTTAGGAGATGAGGCCGAAAGAAAGGAAGTTGGGCATGGAAGGCAGCATCTCTAAAGGAAACAGGATCCCAGCCCCTTCCTCTCTCTTAACACCCTTCTGGGCATCAGAGTATGAGCCATTATGCTCTACTGACCAGGATGTCTACCCTTGCCACAGGCTGAAACAGCCTTGGACTAAATAAAACCTGTCAAACTGTGAACTAAAATAAGTATTTCTTCCTTTTAAGTTGTCTCAGATATTTTGTTACAGCCAAAGAAAACTTACTAACACAATGCCCCCCAATTTTTTACAACCTGAAAATTTTTCCAAGTTTAATCATCTTCATCTGATTTAAATGCCTCCTTCTAACAGCTGTATCTCATTAGAATTGAGTAAGCTTTATCTTCATTGAAATATAACCTGGGAAAATATTGTGACTATGACAGATAATTTCCCAAAGTATTGAGATAGGAGGTAGGCCAAGGAAAAGCTGGCTTTTTCAGAAAATAAGCAGGTCTTTTTAATTACAAGATCACAGGACAGTGCCAAATAATTCCCAGGATCTCCACATATGGAACTTCTTGAGGATGTAGAATGCGGGAGACACATAAGGTCACAGACACCAAAAGGAGCCCACTATCATGACTTGTCTCATCTTGACCAGGGTAAACTTTTACTTTTGCTCTTTTTCTCTTTTCCTCTTTTGTTTGGGCCAAGTTTGTTATGCAGAGCCTGTTTCTCCCTTACACGCTTATCCCTCATGTTTAAAATAAACTTCTGGCAGTTTTCAGCTTGTCTCATTCAATTCTTTGCTCTGCCATGTGCCACCCTACCTTGGAGCTAGCCAATTATGGACTGAAACCTCCACAAATTGTGAGCTAAATAAACATTTCCCTCTTTAACTTTGGATTGTCAGGTATTTTGTCTCAGCAATGAGAAAAAACTAAGAATGCCACTGAAACTATCTTTCTTTTTTAACTAAAATAGGAAACTAAGCACAATAGTTTAGAAACAAAGACCACACTTGCTGAATTCTTGATAAATACTTAAGTAGTGACAACTTTGGTTTTGAAGAAGCTAGTTACAGAAGTTGCTCAACAATAACAATAAAGTCATTGTAAGTACTTGAAGAGATGAAGCGTGAGGGTGAAGAGTAGTAAAGGAAGTAGTACCTGCATACTCATCATTACTTGATGCTGAAAGATGTGACAAGTACTGAAAAACAAAACAAATTGTTTTGGCTAAAAAATGGTAGCAAGTCATAAGGCAATCAATCATCCAAAGAGTACAGGGAAAGAATTTTTATGTCAAAATGCTTGGTGGGTGTGGTGGCACACTCCTGTAATCCCAGCATTTGGGAGGCTGAGGCAGGTGGATTGCTGCAAATTTCGAGACAAGCCTGGGCTACAAAGTGAGCCCAAGGTCAGCCTGAATAGCATAGCGAGACCCTGTCTCAAAAAGAAAACAAAAACAAAAACAAAAAACTTGAGTACCAAATCCAACAAGTGTCAAAGCAGTTGAGTAGCAAGATACGACTACTATTTCTTGAACATTTCTGAATCAAGCACTTTAGAAATGTAATAATTTAAAGCATACGTCAATCCTTTACATATTCTTACCCCAACTTTATGATTCAGGTAACTTCTCAAGAAAGTAAGTGAATAGAGTCAGAATTCCAAACTATACAATTCCAAGGGAATGCTCTTTCACTACAGCAGAATTTCCCCAAGAGTGGTATAGAACAGTGGAACATGAAATGATTACTGTTAACTCACCAACTAGTATGGTACCATTATGGTTTGAATGTGTCCCCTAAAGTTTTATTTGCCTGCTGATCAGCTATACCAACAACTGAGCTTGCTTTCATTATTTACAATTACAAATTATGAGTCAAAGCTAAACAAAGTGATTTAACTAAAGGTTGAACTAAATTTTTTCCTTTATCCAATGGTAACTTTCAAAATATGACTACAGCTAAATGTAGTGGCACACATCTAATTCCAGCATTCTGGAGGCTTGAGACAGGAAGATTGCTGTGAGTTCAAGGACAGCCTGCAGTACACAGTGAGACCCTGTCTCAAAAAGAAAAAATGTGACTATAGAAAATACAAGACTATAGAAAATACAAGATTTTTGGGGCCAGAGATTTAGTTCAGTGGCTCAAGCACTTGCCTGTCAGGCACAAGTTCATGAGTTTGATCCATGGTACCAAAAAAATTTTAAAAAAGAAAATACCAGATTTTTAGACATTAATAAGTTAGAATCAATGCTTGGAAATAAAGGTATAAATATTTCTATTAACTTTTAATTATCTTTCCAGTTTATGATCAAGATTTCAGTATCAATTTTCCAATTTTAAAAAAGTATTCAAGGCTTTGCTAAGCCTGTATTTATTAAAATGCAGCCTGTTAAAACTAGTGATTTGTATTCTGTTGACAAATAGCATTTTAATGTTACTATAACTGCACATGTATCACAAATGGAAAAATCCATAATCATACTATAAAAAATAGGTATAGCTATAAAAAATAGGAATCATGGAATAGCCAAATACTGATTTCTAGCAATATATCAAATTTAAAAGCAAGGCATGGTGGCATATGCCTGTAATCCCAGCACTTGGGAGGCTGAGTCAGGATCACTGCGAGTTTGAGATCAGCCTGAACTACAAAGTGAGCTCAAGGCCAGCCTGAATTGCACAGTGAGACCCTGTCTCAAAAAGACGCCCTCCCAAAATTAAATCCTACTAGAAAAGCATATCTATTAAAAAATAAACAATCTTTATAATATTTTACTTTCTGTAAACTGACATTTTCTTTGATACTGTAGTACATGCAATTAATTATACATCTATTAGATTAAAAGTAAGGAGAATAACAGTACTAAAATAAAGAAGATTATTAAACTACAACATTTTTCCTTGCATGCCTAGAATCCCAGCAATCAGGAGGATCACTGTGGGTTCAAGGCCCTAGGGAACATAGTGAACTCAAAGCCAATCTAAATCACACAGCAACCTGCTGCCTGGCAAGTACAAGGTCGTGAGTTCAATCCCCCGGTACCAAAAAATTAATTAAGTAAATAAATAACACAGCAAGACTCAAAAAAAACAAAAAAAAATTAGCATTTTACATGACAATCTTTCTATAATAATTAAATTAGTGAAAGTACAATAGTAAACTTGAATACCAAATTTTACCTTTTCTGCATTGTAATACAAAGATTTCAAAGTAGTAAACAATGATGGGCAGCCTTTACTGAAGTTTGCCCTTAGGACTTTATCCATTAGTTCTCTAAATTTTTCACCTAGAAACAAAATGTACAATTAATACAAATAATTCTGAGAATGATTTTACAAAGAAAACTAAAAGTCCCTCAGAAACAATTATCCTCCATCCAAAAGTCTGTCAATCCCAAAAGTCTGTCAACATTACTTTTGCTACATAAAAAGCATAAAACCTCATGCAGGCACCCCAACCCCAGCAGTTCCAGCTGCTAGAGAGATAAGGTGCAATCCTCCTATCTCACCCTCCCTCAGTGCTGGGATTACAGGAATATACCACCATGCCTACTCTGAGAATAGATTTGTTGAAGTTATAACTAGCTTTCTAGTCTGACTTGTATCAAAAGAAATGCCACAGTAAGTTTCAATAAATACTTTATATATAATCTGTAACACTTACAACTAAAATAAATACTAACAAAAATACAATTTTTTAAAAACAAAATCATGAACATCTCAGTTCAAAAGTAAATGCAGGCTGGGAGTTTAGCTCAGCGGCACAAGTGCCTGCTTGGCAAACTCAAGGTCCTGAGTTCGATTCCCAGCACCAAAACAAAAAGTAAATGCAAGTTCAGCTACATTCAACAACTTGGTTCAAGGTCATGAATATATTTCTAAACAAGTCACAAAATACACACCAAAGTACAAACAGACTTTTATTTTTTAGGTACTGGCAATTGAACTCACAACCCTACGCTTGTCCAACAAGCACTATGCCACTGAGCTATATCCTTGGCCCTGAAGTTTTTTTATTTTTAAGGATATAAAATAGCGCTCTAGCACAAAAGCAGTGGTGTAACAAGCAAAAATGTAAATTTACTAACTGAAGAGAAAAATCTTCTAAGGAATGATGTCCTTATCTTAAACACATCTCTTTTTCTGAATACGTACTTTAAAAAGAAGACAGAAACCTTTAAAACTTTCCACTAAAATTATAATACCTCATATATGATTTGTCATCAATTTCAGGGAATTTCATTTATCTTCTAAACATGTGTTTTTTAAAACTCACATAAGATCCCAACATTCGGGTTAGGGATATAGCTGACCCCAATAGTCAAGCGCCTGGCTGGCAAGTGCAAGGTCATGAGTTTTACCCATAGTACCAAAAATAAACATAAAAATAAATTAAAATTAAAATTAAAAAAAGATCCCAACATTCTGGGAGGCTGGGGCAGGAGGGTGACAAACTCAAGCCTAGCCTGAGTAATATAATAAGACCTTGTCTCAAAACAAAACAAATAAGTGGGATATAGCTCAATGTGAAGGTCCTGGGTTTAGTCCCTAGAACCCAAAAAAAAAAAAAAAAGTTTTACATATGTAACTTCAGATTCTTAAAACCAACATTTAGTTATACATTGAAGTATAATATTCTTATTAGCACATATATAAAGTTACAGCTGATAACCTCCATTAAAGGACTGACAAACTCTGTACCTGAAACAAGTTTTTAATATATGAACAGCACAAAGTAATTTCAACAAATGATTATTATTGTTGTTACAAAAGATATCCTAATAATACCTGGGGCAAGATTCAGAAGTAATCTTCTAGGTGAAATTGCTCTGGGGTGCCGATTACTAATTTCTTCATAAATCTGAAGCCTCTCTTCTAAAGTGCCTATTATCAGTAAATATGTGTGAGATGCATAGTACCACAACATTTATCCATATTAAGACACTAATAAACTTTTAAATTTATGTTGCAAATGAAAGTTGCATTACCAATATTAAAGCTGCTCTCAATTTTGGTAGAAAAATATTATATGGTAGAAAAATATGGTATATTATATGGTAGAAAATATGGTAGAAAAATATGGTATATTATATAGTAGAAAAATATTATAATCATTAAATTACCATTTTAAACCCAGTCCCTGGAGAATTTCAATAATTCTTTCATCACAATATATTCTATACCCAACTCAAATTATAAAATATACGTGTAACATAAAGATATGCTGCACTTCTTATACTCTCAGCAATTATGAAATTAAAAAAATCCTTGGAAAACAAGACACTATGGTAGCCACTGATGTCATTTTGATTCGAAAGCCAACAATGCTTTTATTCTTGGTTTTGATTGGTTTTAGTCTTTTTCAATTGTTTGATTTCAATATGTATGAAGACAGGGACAGCTATTTTGAAGAAAACAAGAGACATTATGGTAGCTTGATTTCCTAGTGTTTGGTCTTGAAAGCCCTTAAGGCTCTTGTGTTCTGATTGCTTAATACTATTTTGATTTGCATTAACTTATTGTTGGGAAGGTATGGACAATTATTTTGAAGAAAACAAGAGACATTATGATAGCCACTGTTGATTTCCTGCTGTCTTTTTCTGAAACTGTGTTATTTGCATTGTTTTACTCTGCTCTGCTTTGTTTTGTTTTATTCTCTTTAAAATAAAAATTTTAAAAAAGAGAAATAAAAACACTTGTATAACATACCCTTTACATCACATGTAACACTCTAAACCAATAAAGTCTATAAATATCCCCATAAGTCTACAAAACCTATTGAATAGGGCAATAGAATCAACAGTTTTAAGATAACAACTGCAACCACCTTACAGTTTAAAAGGTGAAATTAATTGCTGTGGTTGCTTTGACATTTAAAAATCTTCAATGAGCTAGTTGAGGTTGAACACATGTATAATCCCAAATACTCGGGAGGCTGAGGCAGAAGAATTTTAGGTTCAACAGCTAATTTACTGAAACTCTGTCTCAAAATATGTGAAAAATTTTAGGCAGGCCTGGTAGTACATATCTATAGTCCCAGCCCTCAGGAGGCTGAGGCAGGAAGATAGCCATGAGTTCAAGGCCAGTATGAGCTACATTACTAAGTTCAAGGCCAGCCTGCAATACATACAAGACACTGTTTCCAAAAAAAAGGATGAAAACAAAAAATGGATGGGAGCAGGATGTGTGTACCTGTAATCCCAACACAATGGAAGGCTGAGAAAGAAATCACAAATTCAAGCTCAGCCCAGGCAATCCATCAACTTAGCAAGACCCTGTCTCAAAATAATACAAACAGAAAAACTTTACAGGATCTAGAAGGTAGCCCAGTGCAAAGGCCCTGGGTTCAACTCCCCCCAGTACTAAACAAAACAAAACCTTCAAAGAACCTCCATTATAAAGAATACTACTAACTTAGACTCTTTTATAGTAGCAATTATTTCTCTCAAATGAGATAGCATATACTTCTACCAGAAGTATCTTCTCTCCCAAGAATCACCTAATTTAATACTAACACATGTAAACTATAAGTTATTCTGTAATGTGTCTACAATAGGATCTCATTGTAAATCATTATTATAAATAAGGTTCTACATAATACACAAAGTTAGATTATATTAGCAATAAGAATTTACAATAACCCTTAAAAAGCAAATATATCTTTTTTTTTGTTTTGGGGTGGTTTTTTTTTGTCTTTTTTTGAGACAGGGTCTCACTATGCAGTTCAGGCTGGCCTTGAGCTCACTTTGTAGCCCAGGCTGGTCTCGAACTCGCAACAATCCTCCTGCCTCAGCCTCCTGAGTGCTGGGATTACAGGCCTGAGCCACCAAGCCCGGCTCTTATCTGTTTTTAAACTAGAAAGTTTTAAGTGTATTTTAATTCAGAATAGAAACATAATAACAACCTGTGGTGTTAGCAAACGAATCTTCAGAGTAAATGTAGTGTTTAATGTCATTATTAAAACACTGAGCTTTTTGCAGAGATAATGACTCTGTATAGACTCATTCCTTCCCCTAGTAATGTTTGAAGCTCTAGTGTGGTTGAATTCTCAAAACTAACATATCTGAAAAATAATTTTTCACATTCTATTAATGATTTGGGCAGGTCATAAAATATTAAAGATCCTTATATAAATTTTAAAATAAAGCCTACTGGGTATATTAACAAAGAGTTCTCATACTTATTCCTAATCACAGGGAACAAGCTACATTTTAAAAAGAGTTCTTTGCTATTCCTGATATAATAAGTCTTACAAATATAGATGAATTAAAACAAAATGATAGGCCTTTTCAGTGCCTACTTGAGTGACAAGTTGAAGCCCCAGAAGTTACCATGAGGGAGAAAAGATCCTAAGACACTTAAGAAGCTTAAAGTTTTGTGGTCAATACAGTTTATAGGAACTAAGGATCTTGACACATGAACACTACATTCACTTCATTAAAACATTTAAAAACTTTTATTATTCAATGCAATGTCAGTAACTAGTAGTATAAAGCAAAACCATAGTTATTTCACTTTTCCAGTTTTTTTTTTTTTTTTTTTTTTTTTTTTTTTTTTTTTTTTTTTTTTTTTTGGTACCGGGAATCAAGCTCATGACTTTGTGCTTGCCAGGCAGGTGCTGTGCTACTAAGCTGTATCTCCAGCCCTTTTCCAGTATTTTGGTAATATGACTTTTGTCCTGTTTTTAATCAGATTACTTATGTAACCAATATTTTCTAGTCATTCTAATCTAAAAATTATATAAGGAAAAACTGTAGATTCATAATTATTTCAGGCATATTTATCAAAATGTAAATATGATTTCAGGAATATCAGTTATTCTAAACAATTACAAAAATTATCAAGGAAAATTTGGAGTAACACTTGATATACGAAGAGTCAGGGTTACATAATTTCAAAAGATTAATATTTTGTTCTTTATAAATTGGCCTAATTTGAAATTAAAAGAGTAATTTTCCTGTTAGTGCTATATATTATCTACTTTCAGGGGGATTTCTTTGCCTCCATTCTTATATTCAGGGGGAGATGGGGTCTTGGGGAGGCAGACAAGCTCTTGCTATATTATTCAGGCTGGGCTTGAACTCATTATGAGTCCAGACTGGCCTCAAACTGGCAGCTATTCTCCTGCCTCAGCCTCCCAAATGTGTCAGTTCTTATATATAAAGGTAGAAGTAACATCTCTAATGATTTAAAAATATTAAATAATCATGATATTTCCCAGAAAATGAATGCTCATTTTGTTCAACATCTCTGTAGTTACTGTCAGTCAGTTAGGCTTTAATGGGCCTACGAATTTAAAATTACACCTGAGCATTCTCATTTAAATGTAAATACTTGAATTAACTTTCACATTTAACCTATAATTTTACTAAATGAAAAAACAAGCACTAATGATAAAAATTATTTGTTCTCAAGTACTATTACAACTTTACATTATACTTCAAATATTAGTCAAGGTAGAGAGAAAATCATTACATACTAAATTGTAGAGCTTTTTCCAAGCCTTCATAATAATACCAATTTTCTGCATTCCGATCAATCAAGTTTTTGAACACTTCACTGGCTTCTTTTAATCTTCCCAATTTCAACAGTACTTCCCCTAAAATTAAATTGAAAGTCACATTCATCTTACTTAGATATTAAATACTTTTCTGATCCCAGAGACTTTTACTAAATATTACTGAATATTTATGAAAAACATAATTCATGTGTTTCCTCTTGAGGCAAGACTGAACACAGAAATGAACCTTCATTTATACATTCTATCAAGTTAACAGACATTTTCAAGCTCCCTCTCACTCCCCAAATATACACACAGAATACTAATTTGTTAGCTTAAAAATCTTTACAATATACACATTTTATATAACTTTGGTGAGAACTAAAGTCCTCCCCCTAGACAGCAAAATTAGAATGGCAAATAATTCTAATGAAATATGCTTACACTCCTACTGCCAAGATTTTAATGTATCTTTCCTGGTCAGTTCATGTTACTATGCAACCGTCCATTCAACTCTATTCTTTTTAAGGTCACTAAAATTGGAGACATTAACTCAGAAAAAGTCTAATATCAAACAACACTTCATACAAAGGAATCACTCAAGCCCTGTTCATGTGCCAGTCACCTATATAGTTCAAATTTTTTACTAACTCACAAGAAATTCAAAATGGAGTGGAAAATGAGGTGCTAAACCTCAGATATAATGGAAAAACACATAAACCAAGATAAAAGATTCTCAAAAATGCATATATCTCAGATTCCTGTTCCCATTATCCAAAGAATCTTTTTCAAATAATCCTTTGAAATGTGTCCAATACTACTATTTCAGCATTCACTACACTGGACAAGACAGTATAGTAGATGGTTCTATATACAATTACTTTTTTCTTTATAGATATCTAAGCTCAATGATAAAACTAAGCTAGGTTTAATCACCATCCCCACATTTATTACTCTGTTATCTTGAGCAAGTAGTGAGCTCTGGTATAAAGTGTATATGCATAAATATTGGCTAGTTAAAAACACTATAACCATGCCCCATTTATTCATATTATTTTCATAATTATTTTCTGGCCAGTCCTGGCCTGCTTATCTTAGATATAATAAACAACAGCACATTTTTCACTTCTAAAAATATCTGTATTTGCTACAAACAAGAAGCAAAGATTAGTACTAGAGAGATGCACAGGATAAATAAGCATACATGCATATTCATAAGTATGTGAAAACTAGCTTGTGAAGTTTTTAAAAGGATCTTAATAAGTTAATGATCACAAAAATATAAAGGTGGACCAGTTGGAGCTGCAAAGTACACTGAAAAAATTAAAATACAATAATCTGCCAATAAGCCAGAGAGAAATGACTACATACTCAAGATTAGCAATCCCCAAATTATCCTCACGAGCAAAATATGATTGAATGTGGCTACAAGGCAATTTGCAGAATTTTTAAACTAGAACTGATCTCACCATATTGTATTTACTCTTTAATAACTATTTATTGATGCTATGAGACAGAAACAGCAAGTTAGACCATTTAGATCCAATCACAAAACAACAATAACATATCAGAAAGAAAAAATGTTTTTTTATTTATCTAATTGTATCAAGAGTTTGAAAAATAGTACTGTCATCAGAATTGGCAAAACTAATTACAATAAAAACTGAATCAATATAGTAGAAAGCTGGGCATGGTAGTACACACCTGCAATCCTAGCACATGGGAGGCTAAAGCAGATCTGCTCGAGTACAAGGCCAGCCTGTACTACATAACTGAGATCTAGGCCAACCTGAACTACACAGCAAGACCCTCTCACAAAACAAAACAAAACAAAACAAAACAAAACAAAACAAAACAAAACAAAAATGACTGGCACCAGGTGTGGTGGTACATGCCTGTAATCCCATAATTAAGGAGCTGAAGTAGGAAGATCGCTGTAAATTCAGCCTAGACTACATGGTGAGTTCAAGGTCAGCCTGGACTACATAATGAGTTCTTGTCTCAAAAACAAACAATCAAATACAACACACCACAGTAGTATAAGCAGTCATGAAAAGACATGAGGAACCTTAAATGTATGTCTTAAAGAAGTGAATCTGAAAAAGCTACAAACTGCATGATTCAAACTATACTGTATTTTCAGAAAAGGCAAAACTATGGAAAAGGCAAACTATATACTATATTTTTGGAAAAGGCAAAACTATAGAAACTGTAAAAAGATCAGTGGTTACCAGCAGCTAAAAGAGGGAAAGATAAACCCTCAGAAACAAGGAGGAATTTGGGAGCATTGAATCTAAGACTTAGATATGACATTAAAAGGTGGATGTTTGTTATTATAGATTTGTTAAAACCTATACAGTGACAATAGAAGAGGCTTTGGGTGCAAGGACCAGTAACACATGCAAAGCCTTTGTGCAATTTGCTGAGAACTGTTCTGAAAGCTCTAGTCTAGAAAGTCATTAATTTCTCTATAACTGTATCCTCAGTTATGAAATGAGGACAATAAATAGAACCCATCCTAACGGTGCTAAAAAATTAAATAAGGCATTTTAAGCAACTGCCATACTATAAAACAAAATTCAAGACCCCCTCTCAAAACAGAAGTCCCCTTCACGTTTGAAATTTGTGTAACAACCACATTATAGGGTTGTTATAAAGCTTAATTAGTTATTGTTCAATAATAAAGTGCTCAGACTATCGCCTAGTACATGGCAAGTGTTACTTAAGTGTTAGGAATAAATACATAGTTTTTATTCTTTTCCTTGAGGCCATTAAAAAAAGAGAAAGTATTTTAACTTACCCTTAATTTCTTCCACTGAAAGTTTATCACATATTTGCTTCTCATATGTTTCTATATGTTTCAAAGATTCCTGAAATAGATCTGCCTCCCTCATCACTTGATTCTGATACAGTATTAGCTCACTATATTCATAGTCTATTTTGTTGAGAGGAACCTACAAGAAAGCAATTATATTATCTGAGTGATTACATAAAGCATAAATTACAGATCCTTAATTAAATTATTCTCTCAGGAGAGCCACTCTCAAAGACTTCAGAAAGAAACCCACAAGCAGTTACAGTGCCTAACAGCACAGAAGACTACAATCTTTAATAAATAAAGACACAGGACTGGCCAAGTACAGAGATCAACAAATCTTATACCAAAGTATAAAAGTGATTAAAATTCTAAGGAATCTGCCAGACATGATGGATGCCTGCAATCACAGCACTCTGAGAGCCTGAAGCAGGAGGCCTGCAAGTTTGAGTGCAGTCTGGGCAACTTAGTAACACTGTCTCAAAATAAAAAGTAAGAAAAGGCTAAGGCTGTGGGCTTGATCCCACTACAAAGAACAAAACAAAACAAAACAAAACCACTGAGGACCAGTAAAAGACTTTACAAAGGTCACAGAATAAAAGATCACTATACAAAAAGCAATTGTTTTTCTATATACTAGCAATGAACCCAAAAATGAGGTTAAAAAATTTCACTCAATAACAACAGAAAGAACAAAATATTTAAGAATAAAATAACAAATAAAACCTATATACTGAAAACTACAAAACACATCAAGAAAAATTAAAGACAAAAGACATTCTATTTCACATTGGTAAAATGCCTGTTCCCCCAAAATTCACCCCTAAATTCTCCTCAAATGCAATTTCTACCACAAACTTTTTCACAGAAATTGACAAGCTGATCCTGAAATTCATATGGAAACACAAAGGAGTTAGAAATGTCAAAACAACCTCAAAAAGAAAATGTTAATTTCAAACTTCAAACTTCTTATAAAGCTACACACAATAATCAAGACACTGTAGTATGGGCATAAAGAAAAACCCAGAGATCAAATGGAAGAATTTAAGATCCAGAAATAAATTCTTACATACTAGTGTTGCAGTCAGGGGTTGTGCAGAGAACAATTAGAATCAGGACATGGAGTTTATAATATTATTTTTATGATGGTCACTCAGGGTTAACACAAGAAAATACAGGAAATCTATCCACAATGCTCAAGACACAGAATATTTAGCCAAGGGCCTGAATCCCACAGTAATGTCCTACATGAGTCCAGATAAAGACCCAGAGTTTATGACAATGCCTCCCACGAGGCCAAATGGAGGTTTACCAAAAGAAATACTCAAGCCAGTCTCTCTTACGAATCCGTGCTGGGAAGGCCCAAAGGTCAATAGTGGAAACTAGGAAATCTATGCCAGCAGGATGAAGGAGCTGTGCTGGTAGATTAAGGGTTCTACACTGGAGTAGAGAAGTTACACTCACAACAAAGACCAGGGCTGTCCTGAAAAGCACCACAGCCATCCTCAGCAAAACGGAGGCCCTGAGCTCCTCCTATGTTAAGAACAGTCGAGTGTATGCCAAGAAGCCAGTGTGATGAGTTCATCCTGGAGACCAAGTGGCACACGTCTTCCCCTCTAAAGCCAGGAAGCAATGCTCCATGTGAGCACCAAAATTTCTCCAGGAGAACCAATGGCTCAAACAGAAACATGTAGGAGAAACCTCAACGCCTCAACGCACTAACACCACAACGCATCAATGCCTCAACGCCTAGCTTCTTCTCCATGTCTCCATTTATGCTGGCAACTTTCCTCAGGTGGAACATCTACGCTCAGCATCAAGCTGATGTAACCCAGCTGGCGTGAAGCTGACCACCAGTTTTTAATCCATAACAGCTAGTCAACTGATTTTTAATTAAGGTGTCCAGAAATGATGCTGGGACAATAAAATATTCACATGCAAAAAATGACCTTCAGCTGGGGATGGTGGTACATGCCTGTAATCCTAGCACTCTGTGCTTAAATCTTAAAAACAAGGAAAGCCAATAAACGTACTCAAAGTAGAATAAAAAGACTGACAAAAGTTAAAAGGAGGAGTAAAAGACAATCTAGGATGGTACTATCAAACTAGTAAGTGTTCCAAACAGAAGGAATAAAGTATAGAAGAAATGATTGAAGAAACCAGGATACCAAGATACCATCTGAGTGCTCAAAACATACTCTGGCTTACAAGGCCCACTAGACAAAAAATGACATTCTTAAGTCAACACATCCTTGTAAAATTTCAGAACACAAAAGTTAAAAATTCTTTTGGCGCACACATGCACGCACACACATACACACACAGGCATAAAACAGATTACTTAAAAGAATAACAACCAGGCATCAGACTCCTTATTGGCAACAGAAGTCTTCAAAATTCTATGGGAAAATTATTTGTCTACTTAGAGTTCTATAAAAACAAGTACAAAGATAAAATAAAGACAGTTTCAGATACATAAGGGGTTGAAAATTTACCGTTCTATAACCTTTCCTACTAGACAGTTACTAAAGGACCTATTTTGACAAAATGAAGTAAATAAATAAATACATATTTTCAGAATCAAATCAACCTGGGCTCAGAGAGGAACAAAGGTATACAGGAGAAAAGATTTAGTAAAACATATCTAAAGACTGAGAAAGTCCTGAAGCTCTGAGAAAGTCATAATCGTAAAGGAGAAAAAAGGAAAATGTAAAATTCTTAGAAATATCTAAAAGTTGCCAGGTGTGGTAGTGCACACTTGTAATCTCAGCACACCCAAGGCCATCCTGAGCTACATGTAAGTTTAAGGTCAGCCTGAACTACAAGGAAAACTTTTCTACAAAAAAAGGATTATAAGAGAGAATATTATGAAAACCATTTGCAGGGCATGGTGGCACATGCCTGTAATCCCAGCACTTGGGAGGTTGAGGCAGGAGGATTGCTGGAAGTTTGAGGCCAGCCTGGGCTACAAAGTGAATTCTATAGTGAAACCCTATCTCAAAAAGACAAAGATGGAGAGGGTAGAGGGAAGGGGAAGGGGAGGATCTGACAATAAATTAGAAAACCGAAATAAAATGAATTCCTAGAAAAACACAAACTACCAAAACTGACTCAAGCAGAAATAAAAAATGTGAGTAGACCTACTGCAAGTAGAGAATCAATCAGTAATTAATAAACTTCCCACAAAGAAAAGGCCAGGACCAGATGGTAACATTGGTAAATTCCAGTGAATACTTAAGTCCCTCATAAAATCTCAGAACAGAAAGTTTCATTTCACAACTTACTCGATGAGGTCAGTATTACCCTAATACCAAAATCAGACTTAGACATCAAAAGAAAACTACAGATCAATTAAAAATCTAATTAATTTTAATTAATACTCAAGGAAACATCAATTAAAAGAAAAATGCCATAAATTATTTCATTTCCACAAGATTGGTAAAAACTAACAAAGCCAACACCACATTAGCAAAGATACAAAGAAAAACTATGAAACCCTGATAAGTGAACATTAAATTAGTAAAGCTGCTTCCCAGAGTGATGATACAAAATGTACGTCACAAAGCTGAAAATAAGCACAGAGCTCTACAATTTCGGTGTTAAATTTACACTGAAGACAAACTCATAAATGAGGCAAAACTACAGAAAAGGATACATACTTACCACAGTACTATTTTTAAAAGAGAAAAAGTAGAAAAATTGTTGTTTATTTATATAATGGAACACCAAACACTAGTTTAAAATGGATAAACTAGTCCACCGTGTATCAACATGACCACATTTCAAAAAACATTGAATGAAAAAAAGTATTATTCCCATTTTCGGGTTTGTTTTGGGTTTTTTGAGACAGGATCTCGCTATGTAGTTTAGGCTGGCCTTGAACCCTCAGTAGTACTGCATTTAGCTTCCAGAGTACTGGAATTAGTGGCTGTGCCACCGTGCCCGGCTTATTCATGTAGTTTTTTAAATATGATATGCTTAAAAATCAGTGTGTTTTATCAATTTATGCATAGTGTAAACATGACAAGGGATGATCTATACCAATGAGGGCAAAACTTTTAGAGCTTTTAATGATAATAAACAGCCAGCTGCAGCACACATGCCATAAGTTCACTACCACCTATCTGTACCAATTTCAGAATAGTAGTTACCTATGGAGAGGCACATGGGAGGACTTCAGCCATTTCTGCAACATTTTATTGTTTTTAATAATGAAATTTAGACCGATTATGTAAAATGTTAACATTTACTTTGATGATACACAAATATATGTTCAATTTTTCTATTTCGAATATAAATATATTAATATAAAAAAAAATTTTACATATATACATTGTTTTGTTTTGGTGGTGCTGCAAATCAAACCCTAGTACTGTATCTTGTATATTATTCTTTTTTTTTTTTTTTTGGTCTTTTTGAGACGGAGTCTCACTATGTAGTCCAGGCTGGCCTTAAACTCACTTTGCAGCCCAGGCTGGTATCAAACTTACAATGATCTCCTACCTCAGCCTCCCGAGTACTGGGATTGTGGGTAAGGGTCACCACACTTAGCTTGTCTCTTGTGCATTCTAAGCAGGCACTGTAATACTGGGGTGTATCTTCAGTTACATAAAATAATACACATACAACAGAGAACAACTCTACAACACCAAAACTATTTTTTAACTTATTTTCTTATCTATTTGAATGTTGTTGAAATTATAGTATACAAATTATTATATTATTTACTTTGTACTAAGAATTCTACATTTTAAGTACTTCCATTATCTCATAAAAAGTTTCAAGTTTTTCCATAGGTTTCAAAGATTAATTCAAATTTGAGAGTGGAGACAATTTAGAAATCAAGTATTTTAGTCTGTAAAGGTAGAAAACATTAAAATGAAGTTCTTACTTGCTGAGTTTGTCTAAATTCTTCCAATAGTTTTAGTGCCATATCATAATCTTTCAGCAAATGGTATGCAATGGCATATCCTATCCATGAAGCACGTTGTGTTGGACGCAACTGCAGAAGCTGGTATCTTGTCTCCTTAAAAAAAAAAAAAAACCTTTATTTTTAAGAAAACAACCTAAGATGTTTAACACTTTTAAGTGAAGATAATACATATCAATTCCAGAATAGTATAGAAAAACTTTTCTCATTTCTTAACAAAATTACTTAGGTTTCTTTATTAGTATAATTAATACTCTGTGATACCGTGGGGCTGTTAATAAAACTGTAACTTTGGGGATTATGCTTAGAGCTTTCTTATAAATTACCTTATAATAAAAATTTCTTCTGATAAATTTAAACATTTTTCCCAGAAAACACCACAATATCTTTTTATCATACTAGAGTCATTTAAAAATTATGTGAACTGCAATCTATTCACATAGTTATAACTGACCTCAAGATGAACACAGCCATGGAAAACAGTCACTGACTTGACTCCTCTAACAGAAACACCTCCACTATCACTTAAGATACCTGAACTCCCCTAACATTAGAGTCAAATCACATACATTCAGTCATGGTGTAAAAAATCGAAGTATCTGCCTGAGTAGAAAAACCAGCCTCCTCAAAGACCCCATGCTTCATGCTTCGTTTCTTCCTCCAAGTCTTAAGCAAGTGATACTTCTTGAAGGATCCAGGTAGCATGACAAGTATAAACTGGAAAATAGTGTTCAGTTTTCCGTGATTCTGTTGTTACATGGTTAGAACTGGTGCCAAGTGAGTCCAGACACACTATGTGCCACAGGGATAATTTTCCATTCCTTTTTAAAAAGAAAACTTTGATAAAATGACAGCCTGTACCTTCATATGCATCTGGTTCCCTTCAGCATATGACACTAAGCTGTATCACTCTATCTCTTTGTTTTCACTATTGTTTCTCTGTCTCCCACTACTTCATTAAAGTCTAGATCAATTTTCTCCTCTCTGCACAATCCTATCTCGACTCCAGGAAATGAAATACTAACCACATTAACCACAGCTATTATGCTACTGACACTCTCACTTGGTGATATTCTTACTTTTATTTTCCTTTATTCCTACTTTTATTCTCTGACCTCACCAGTACCTCTAGTTCCATGGGTCCTTTGCTTTTACCACCAGCTCTCCAATTTATTTCAGTCCAGTTTAACCACCATTGGAATGCCAAAAATTTGTAATTTCTATGCTTCAAAGTAGTAACTGATTTTAACTCCTCCCACAACCAAGCTATGCACAGCTGAAGAAATACACACATACTCCTTGAAAAATAGTGCCACTATAAAGTTCACTAGAGCTCTTAAAACTTCTGAAAAATTTTGATAGCAGGTTTAAGCACTTACATGGCAGGAGGAAGGCAAAAGTAGAAATGAAGAATTTATTTGATTAGATCTGTTAAGAGTCGGTAGCTGCTTCACATAAGAGAAAATTCAATTCTGGACATACTGATTCTAGGACACTAAGTATAGTAAGCACATGGAGATGCCCAACAGATAGTTAAGGACATAATTCTAAAGAGGTCTAAACTGCAAAAAGACTGACTATGGCAATCCATCTCACATTATTTTTATTTCCTAACCTACCATAAAGAAAGCTAAGTATGGACAGAGATATAGTAACTCAGTGATACAGTGCTTACCTAGTAGTGTACGCTCTGCGTTCAAACTCAATTATGTGGAAAAGGGGATACTGATATTTATATTTTACCTATAAAAACTGAATGTCAAAGCCAAGCACACACTTGTAATCCCAGCACTTGGAAAGTGTACAGGAGTTCCAGGCTTACCTGGGTTACACAGTAAGTTCAAAGCTAATCTAAACTACATACAGACCCTATCTCAAATAACAAAACAAAACAAAATAAAATCCCACCAAAAAAACTGAATGTCAAACCCACAAGGCTCTAGCACAGCATCTGCACCTAGAATATAAAGACATTCTAGATTTTTAAAAACTATGTAAGAATACAATGTATCTCTATTTAATACTCAAGTATGAAGTTCCAGAATTAATATTCTTGGAAAGTGCTAAATGACATTCCCCTTCTGCTATAGATTCTTCTGAATCAAATCTGTTCACCTTATTCTGAATTCACATGACTTTAAATTTAACCTACTGTTAAAAAACAAAATTCATCCTTGGCATTGCTCTGGAGGCTGAGGCAAGAGGACTGTTGCAAGTTTGAGGCTCACCTACACTATACAGTGAGTTCAAGACCAACATAGACTTCAAAGTAAGACCCTGTCTCAAAGAACTTAATATTTTTTTCTTAATTTTAAAATTTAAAAAAAATTTCATTTAAGACTGAGTACTTACTCGATAACCTTCAAGGTCTCTCATTTGGATCTGCAACAGAGAGAGATCCCTCAAGATTTGCAGATTATCTTTATCTAATTTGAGGGCATTTCTGTAGCACTTAATAGCTTCATCATATTTCTTATCAGAACGCTGTAGGAGCCCATACACATGCCAACCTATGAAGTTAAGGAAATAAAGACACTCATAGACACTAGAATATACTATGCTGTATCGCTCATACAAAACCTTAAGAAAATGGTATTTTGTTTCAGAATGATTTGGGGTCAGAAGGAAAGGGACAGTGAGGAACAGGTAAAGAAGAAACCAGATTAGCTTTGATTCAACAAATATTAAATTGATGCAGTGAGGTGATGAGCATATAGAGGTTCACTATTCAATTCCTTTCACTTTTTTACATGTTGAAATTTTATGTAATAATTTATATAACTTTTAAAAATTCTTGGCAAAATTTCTTTACATTTTTTCTACCCTCTATTCCCTCATTTTTTTTTCCTAAAAACTAAACATTTACTTACACCAAAAAAAATGGAATTAGTTTTTTAAAAAAAGTTTGCAACTGATCAATTCTATAATAATGCAATCATCACTTAATTCCCTAATGATACTACAAAAATGAAGACTACAAAAATTAAGTTTTATTTTTTAGCAGTTAAAGTCTTGGCATATCTTAAGCCAAAAACAAAAACACTAAACACAAAACTATCATACTTACATGCCCTCTCTCTTCATTCTGGGGCAAGCAATAGGACAGAAAAAAGATGTTTAGTATTTTGAGAGTACCCTAAGCTAAATACATAAAAACATTACTGAGACTTTTCATGTTCATTATTATTCAACTGCTAAGTAAATTACATGTAAAAAAATAAAAAAATAAAAAGGGTACTATGTGAAAACTATAAATAAATATATACATGAGCAAAAGAAAAACCAATTTCAAGGATGCAATCTTAAAAAGCATTTTGTTTCATATGAAAATACAAACAAAAAAACATACAAAAATTCAGTCAAGTAACAGCTATCTCTTGGTGTTAACACAAACCAAGACCCAATATAATGTCTTTCTTAATACTAAATAAAACTTGGTGTTTTATTGTTTATTATTATTGTTTATTATTTTATTGTTATTTTTTGTTTGTGATGCTAAAGAATCACACATACTAAATACTCTACCACTAAGCTACAACCCTAGCCAAACTTATTTAAAATAGGTTTCCTTTAAATTTTTCTTCTAAAATTTCTAAAAGAAGTTTAAGGGACACAAAATTTTCTATGTAAATCTAAAGGTTGTTATTTGGGAAAACAGGAATTATGTCAGTTCACACATGTTTAACAGAATAATAGTTTCAAGCCACGAATAATTATCAAAGTAACTATCCTCTAACACTAAGCTTAATTCTAGTAAATACACATATATATACACAAATTTTCTTTAAAATACTCTAACAAACAAGACAAAAATAAAACGTATTACAAAACGTTAGTAATTACTGAAGCTGAGTAACAAGTATACAGACTTTATTAAATTCTATGTACATTTGAAAATTTTCATAACAGAGTTTTCAAAGCTGAATTAGAAAAAATACTAAAGTTAAACTATGTAGCTATTGCAAAAGGATACAGACATGACTCTTGACATCATTACGAAGGCCCTTACGAACAAATTCATATGCTGCTTCTTTTTTTCCTAAACAGTTCAATGTCAAACCTTTCATAGCCAAAGTCTCTGAAAAACAATTTAACCTTTATTTACACATGAAAAGTTCAACTTATTCTCTGAGTAGTTTTATTTGAAATCTGAAGGACTATTACTGTTCCAATGCTTATACAAACACAGACTGTATTAACACTAGTGATTTAAAAAATTCAAAACATAAAATCTGCCTGGCAAGCGGGAGGTCATGAGTTCAATTCCCAGCACCAAAAAAGAAAAGAAAATCTAATGGTAGATCAGCAGTACTATATTTGTATGTAAATATCAGCAGAAATATGAGAAGCTTAACAAAGAACAAAATGCACATGACTTTATGTTTACACTACTTTTACAGTGAAACACTGTCCTAATTTTATACACAGGAAACCAACATTACCTCATCCAATTTTCACCCAGTAGATAAACTTCTTTTCACCTAAAAATAAAGACACCTACATATACCAGAAAATCATAGTAGTCTAGAATAAAACTCATATGAGACATAACTAAAAATGCTTAACTTTTATGGACTCAACAGGGAGCTGCAGGTCCCTGGAATCTAGAGAAGTACTGTATTCTTTCCTTGTTAAGATTCCTAGCTGTTTGGTTTCCCCAAAGCAGTCTCTCAACAGTTAAGACATTACCTCCATGTTCAGCAAATTTGGGGTTTGAAAGAATCATCTTACAAAACTTGAGGCCATTTTTGTATTGCTTCTGTTCATAACATTTCTGTAAAGATAAGCCAACAAATTATTTTATAATAAATGCACAAAAACTTATTATCACTTGATATCACTTGTAACAGATGTCCTTTTTTGTTACCTACTCTCCTTGCCAAACTGTTTAGAAACTGAGTATTTTCACTTTAAGTGGATATACACAGGGAATTTAACTGTCAATCTCAACTACCACAGAAGTTAACTGAAAATTCAAAAGAAAAAACATACAATAAAATGACATTAGGAATTCCATTACAAGTGTTTGTTACTCAAAGAATGAAGCCAATGCTCCCACAAACATATATACTACCATTTACTGAGTGACTACTATGTGTCTGTACAAAACATATTTTAATTCTTTCATCATTTTTAATACATTAAAACTGTGCCTATATCTTAACATATACACACTGTATAGTTTGAAAATCAGGTTAAATGTATCACCTCAAACATTATTTTCTTAGGATAAAAATTTTCAAAATTCTCTCTTCTACCATTTTACAATATACATTATCTACTTTTATAGACACCTACAATACAATAGTATGCCAGAACTTTCTGCTCCTGTCAAACCACAAGTGTCCACTGATAACCTTCCTCAATTCCCCACCCACATCACTCTCATAGGCCTCTGGTAACCTGTTGGAGACCACACTGAGGTGGCACTGAACAGGCTTTAAAATTAATCAGCTGGCTTTCTATATTAACTTATCAGTCTGTCCCAGGCCTAAGTGACATGCCTGTGGAGCCAGCAGCTGGCACACAAAAACAGAACTCTCCCTGCCAACAGTCCTAGTGGAGACGTGTAGTGGCCTTTAACTCTGTGACAGCTCTGAAGGTAAGATAAGACCGCATTGTGAGCACGAACTCTTCCCCAAATCTTCAAGGGCAACACTGCCAACCTCTCGTTAAACATATATATCTCCCATTAAGCAAAGATTTACTGCTTAGAATATCTTCAATCCATTTTCACAAGGCCTTGCTCACCTTCACACCTTTTTACTTCTCAGCTATTCTGTGCACTGCACGGTCCCCTGCCAAGGTGTTATACCCAAATAAATAGGGGGCAATTTGGAGAAGTTTCTGTCCTAACCACAAGAGCTCTGATTTTCCTGAACCCCCAAATACCATACTATTTTGGTCCATTATTTTTATCCTTCGCTGTATACTCACCCAGGTAGGAACCCAGTCAGTTCTGGATAATAACCACCATTCTACTCAACTTCTATAAGATCAACTTTTTCTTCAAGACAAGAGCTCCTTAAGTTGCTAAGTTGTTCAGCACCTCTTGCCTCACCCTCCCAAAGTGTTACAATTCAGGTGGTTACCATCATACCCAACTGAGATCAACATTTTTTAGACTTCTGATATAAATGAGATCATGTAGTATTTGTTTAATTTTATTGTTATTTTAGATATACATGATTTGTACCGGTACATAATATATCTTGATTCTTCTTTTCCCCCCATCTCTCCTGTTCCCTTCAGCCCCACTTCCCCTCCTTATTTACAAAAGATTTCTTTCCACTTTTTTCTTCTATTCTTTTTTTGCCCTTCCTTTCTTTCATCTTCTCATTCTCTTATTCCCCTTCCCATTTGCACATTTGTTCCCTACCTCCTGGCATCTGTTATACATTTTGGTCTTTATTTACCCTTTCAGTTTCTCACACCACAGAAACAATGCAATATTTAAACGTTTGTCTAACTTATTTCACTTAAAGAGTATGGCCTCTACGTGTACCCATTTACCTAGAAATGTCTCAAGTGTATCCTTTTTATGGCAGAGCAGTACTCCTTTGTATAAAAATGTCCTAACTCCTTTATCCATTCATCTGTTGATGGGCCCCTTCAGTCTTCTACCTCACCCCCCCAACTTATTCTCTGTAATATTACTTTTATTTTCTGCACAGTGCTCTTACTCTCTGAAATTCTTGATTACTTACTTAGAAACTGGTTTTTATACCATCATATAAGCTCCAGAAAAACTGGAATCTTATGTAGAACAACCATCCCCATGACTTAAACAAACAGGGGCTGCTCAATAAATATAATAACACAGACCCCTCCTTCCATCCTGTGGACACTGGTGGGCCTGCTAGAGCCCCAGTGACCCCTCCCCCCATCCAGAGGATCCACGCAGGCCTGTGAAGGTGCTGGCGACCTCCACCTCCTTCTGAAGGACTCTGGCAGGCCTGCAAGGGCACCAGTGACACCTCCCTCCATCCAGAGGGCCTGGGTGCACCTGCAAGATTGCCAGTCACACAGTAAGGCCCCAGCCAAGGTGTGCACAATGGACAGATGGGACAAGTGGCCCAGAAAAGTCCAAAGCATCTCAGGAAAAATCCAGGACTCACCAACTGGCCCTGCAGGAGAAATTCAAGCAAATGGCCTCTCTCCCACACCACAGATCTGGTGACTAGGGGAACATAGGTCACACAGTAGGACCTTGACTAAGGCACACACAATAGACAGGCACAAGTAGTGAGACTAAAAAAACCAAAATATAAACCAACAACTGGGTAAAACCACTCTGCCAAAGGGAAACACTTCCCATACAACCTTCTAATGTACAATGAGTTCTGTTATTTAACTGTAGACTCTGCTCCTGTGGTATAATATCATACAAATCATTAGTCACCAAAGTTTGTCTGTTTCTAAATTGTGCTTGATGCTATTGTTATTGTTAATTGTACTATTTAGCTAGGATATCATATCTGTTTTAATCAGTTGCTCTCACTTCTGTAACAATACTGGGAAGCTCTGGAGTAATGAACTAACCACAGACAAACACCAAAGGACTGAGAATGGAGCCAAACACATACCAAAATCTCACTATTAATTAACTGGGAAGGCAGGATCCCACAACAGACACAAAGTAAGAATCTACACACAGAAGATATCCCTGAAGAGCAGACTTTATACTAGTGATATATCTACCAACTAAAAAAACTCACAAGGATCATCACAGAAAATAAAATTCAAAAAAAAATTTTTATGAAACAGAAAATGGCAAGATGCAAAATGCAATCTATCTCAGACCTCTGGCCCACCCAAAACAAGTACAGGAGACATCAACATAGAGGAAATTGGAAGGAACACATCTGCAATTTCAGAAAAGATAGCAAGTGAAGTAAAGAAAAAAGTCCATGAGGCCAGAGGAAATCAGACCAGAAATAATCTCTCAGGTAAAAAAAGAAATAATAACCACAATTAAAGAACTGCTCAGCACAGCTAGGAAAACTTAGATAAAAAAATACAAGAGCATAGTAAAATGATGGAAATCTTGAATGAACAACATAAGAAACAATGCATGAAACAGATTTAAACAACTACCCAAAAAATTAAAAATTCCATTGAAAGCCAGCAAAACCACTTGAACAAAACTGAAGATAGACTTTCAGACCTTGAAGACAGGATCACAGCAAGTGATCACAAAAGGAAAGACCTCTTAAAAATAACAAGGAGGGGCTGGGGATTTAGCTCAGTGGCATAAGTGCTTGTCTTGCAAGCAGGTGGTCGTGAGTTCGATACCTGATACCAATTAAAAAAAAAAAAAACCAAGGGACCATGAAATAACAATACAACAGCTCCAAGGTGATGCAAATAGAAACAATATAAGACTGATAGGTGTCAATGAAAAAGCAATAGTCAATACAAATGGCATTTTTAAAAAAGTAGTTAAAGAAAATTTCCCAAACATAGGAAGAGAATCTAAACATACACATAAGTGAGGCATATAGAACAACAAACAGCCATAAACAAAATAAATAAATCTACACCAACATACAATAAGATCGCAGAAAGTCAGCACAAAAACAGATTAAAGGCTGTTAGAGAAAAGAAACAGATCACCTATAAAGGAAAGCCCATTAGAAACATGGCAGACTTCTCAACAAAAACCTTCAAGTCAAGAAGAGAGTGGAATGAAGTGGTTCAAGTCCTGAAAGAAAACAACTTCTGACTCAGACTGATGTATCCTGCAAAACTATCTTTCAAAACTAAACTGATAAAAACAAATACTACACTTGTGATCTGAGCCAAAAGATTGAGAAACGATGGGGGAAGGGGGTTACTGGCACAAACTCAGGACTTTGTGGTTCCCAGGCAAGCACTTGTGCCACTGAGCTATATCCCTGGTCCCTGTCTTTCAAATTTAATGGAGAAATAAGATATTTCCACGACAAAGAACAACTTAAAAAATTCATAACCACCAAGCCAACCCAACAAAGAGTACTGAAAGATATTTTACAGAGAGACTGAAATGATCACACTCCCAACAACTGGGGAAAAAAACTACAAGGCAGCCAAGCAATTAAATAGAAGGGAAAAGCAGAAAACAAAGAACAGGAAAATAACATGAAAAAGATAAACTAATACATACCAGTTATAACCATCAATGTAAATGGCCTTGATTCACCACTCAAAACAAACAGAATGGATTCAAGAACCAAGAGTCAACAATATTCTGTATATAACACACACACATTTAATTCAACAAGAAATTCACACATTGAAACTCAAAGGACAGAAAACAATACTCAATGCAATAGGAACCTAGAAAAAAAGCAGGGGTACCTATTCTGTTTGCAGACAATGTGAACTTCAAAAAAAAATTATCAAAGGGGATAAAGAAGGATACTACATACTTATTAGGGGAAAAATTCAAGAGGGAGAGACAACAATTATAAATATGTTTGTACTAAATATGGGAGCACCCAACTATATAAGACAAATATTAACAGACATAAAAAATCAAATAAGCAACAGCACAACACAATTGTACTGGGGAACCTTAATACCCCAGTGTCATAAAAGATAGATCAACTAGACAAAAAAGTCAGCAAAGAAATGAAAGAACTAAATCAAACTGAACAAACATACTTAGACATTTACAAAGTGTTCTGCCCAACATCAGAATACACATTCTTCTCACTGTACATGGGATGTTCTCTAAAATAGGTCATATACTATCCCATAGAACATGCTTAAAGTAAATGCAAGAGTACTGAAATTATCCAAAGAATATTACCAGGCAATAGTGCAATGCACTTGGAAATCAATGGTAAAAGAAACCACAAAAATGCCATAAATTGGGCCAGGGATTGAGTTCAATGGCATAAGCGCCTGCCTAGAAAGCACAAAGTCATGAGTTTAACCCCACAACCAAAAAAAAAAAAAAAAAAGCAACCGTAAACACATGGAAATTAAATAAAACGTTCCTGAACAACCAATGGGCCACAGAAGAAATTAAACATATCAGAAGCTGTGGGATGCAATGAAAGCAGTCCTCAGAAGGAAATTTGTAGTGGTGATTTCTCACATTAGGAAAACAGAACAAAAGAGGAGCTAAAGATTGCCGATCAGAGAGCAACAAGATACAAAGCCTCCAGGGAGAAACAACTCATATGTCAGAATAAAACATCCTGGAGCAATCCAGACAAAGGGAGATGGATCCTATTGACACAGGAAGAAATTAAAACGTAAAAAAACTCATGAAACACGCAGTCTCGGGGCTACAATTGGAAAAACTAAAATTACCGGACAAGGCATTTTCACTGCGACCTGCCAAGTTTGCACCACTATGAATTCGCAAATTCACACTGGCCACCAGAGCTGCCCAAACTCATTCCCACCACCACTCACAGGAGCCACAGCCGTGCTGAAGTCAGGGGTAGGTGAGCCCAACGGAGAATGGAGCCAGAGAAGGGATCTTCATTAATCCACGGTCAGTGCTGGGCATGAGACTCCCCCACAGGAAGGGCATGACCAAATGGGCGATATGTTGGAATTGGGCAGGAGGAGCCTGAACTGGGAGCAACAGTGACTTCAGTTGGTTGCTTCCTCCCTAGAGCAGATTCGTGGGATTTGCTTGGACAGGGCCGCACCCTTGGCCAGGACCCAATGAGCCATCCCAAATCGATTCCCTGCGCCTAGCACGCACTAACCGGGTAAAGGGCCCTGAAGTTTGGCTGGCCCGGTGGGGAGGGACAGGCATACGCAGCCGCTGCTTACACCTCAGTGACAAGAGCAGGCAGGAGAGGGCAGAGGTCCTTTGCCAGCGTGCTTCAGAGGAAACGTGGCCAACAGAGAAGGGGGCTGGGACCTCTACTGTAGACCTGTGTGGAGGAGGCTGGGACCATGACAGGAGAGAGAGGCAAGAGGAGGCACCCAGCCCAGAACCCTGAAAGCACTGATCCAAGAGAGGGAAAAACAAGGGAAACTGAGGGCGGCAAACATACATCAGACATGACTTCAACAGACATTAAGAGATATCTTTGGAACCTTGTAGACAAGCTCAAAACTGAAATATTAAATCAGGTAAAGCAAGATATGAGTACAGTAATAAAAGAAATGCTCTCTGGAAGACACAGACGGAAGAAGGGAGGAACACAAAAAAAGGAGAGAAACATCTGATAAAGAATATAAAGAAAACATAGAATACATGAAGCAGATTCAAAGAGATTACCAGGAAATTAAAAACTCCTTTGAAAGCTGGCAAAACTCCTTAAAAGAAATTAAGGATAGACTATCAAAACTTGAAGACAAGTTTGCAATGTGTGATCATGAAAGGAAAGATCTCTTAAAAATAACAAGGAAACAGGCAGTAACAATACAAAGGCTAGAAGAGGACAAGAGAATCTATAATGTAAGAATAAGAAATGTGAACGAAGAAGCAGGAATACAAACAGGCGAATTACAAAGGCTATTCATGGAAATAATTAAGGAAAACTTCCCAAGCATGGGAAAAGAAAATGACATTCAGCTATGTGAGGCATACAGAACTCCAGCCACCTACAACCAAAACAGATCTACACCCAGACATATAATAATCAAGATACCAAAAATTCAATATAAAAACACAATATTAAAAGCCATCAGAGAAAAGGAACAGATTACCTATAAAGGTAAGCCCATCAGAATCACAGCTGACTTCTCGACACAGGCCATCACATCAAGAAGAGCTTGGAGTGAAGTATTTCAAGCCCTGAAAGAAAATAACCTCCAGCCCAGATTGATGTACCCTGCAAAACTGTCACTAGAAATTAATGGAGAAACAAGATGCTTCCATGACAAAAAGGAACTGGGTCAGTTTGTGACCACCAATCCAACCCTACAGAGAATACTGAAGGACATTCTAGAAAGAGAGAAAAAAAATACCAGGGTTTTAGGAACAGTGGCAGAAAGGCCTCAATGAGTGGGGCAGGCAGTAGAATGAAGGAGAAAAGTAGACAAAGGCAGAAAAATACTATAGCAGAAAGGAGTCAGAGAAGGATGGCTAGAATCTCTAACATAGATGGCCTTGATACACTATATTGTTAATAATGCGCCAGGATTTAAAACTCACATTATTCACACTACTCTGCTTAGATGTATTATATTCTGTTCCAGTCATTCTACCTGTACTAGATTTGAGGGCACAGACAATAATCCCAAAAATAACAGGATACAGTACGGTAATCATCCTTAATTTCCTATTAACTTAATCTAAAGCTCTGTATAACCTACACTGTTTTACCATGACTGATCATAATCAAATCTGGTTTGTTAGATCACTGTTTTGTATTGATAGATTTTATTCAAAGCTGTTATGATTGATAGTATCAAGTCTGAGAGTATAGGCAACTTCACTGAAGATGACAGGATTCATTAGAATATCCACTCTAGTTTGATTATTACCTGCCTTTGAAGTTTTATACAGTCTACAATGTTTTATTTTTACTAATATAAAACATTACTGCTATATTCAATTATACTGCTATATTCAATTATGCCTGATGATATAGATAATTCTATTGAAGATAATAAGAAACAACACAGTAATCATTGTAGATGATCTTGTACTGTAGGTTTTATGTCTTTTGGTTTCATGTTTTTATAGGAATTTGTTTTGTTTTGTCTTGCTAAGTTTTGTTTTTTCCTCTAATACAGAAAGGATAGAAATACATGTAGAGACTCATGCATGCGTAGCTGTTTACACTCTCACTGTTTGACTATCTACTTTGTATGCTTTAATTTTGTATCTTGAACAACTATTTCTAAGAGGACAATATGTAATGTATCAACTAGTGATTTCTTACTGTTTATCTTTTTTTTGAAATTCTGTATTACCTCTACCCTTTACATGTTTTTCTCTTTAAATAAAATAAAATAAAACTGGGGGGAAAAAAGGAAAACAGAACAAGTACAAATAAACAGTCTAATGCTGCAACTCAAGCCTCTAGAAAAAGAGCAAGTCAAGCCCAACATCCATAGAAGGAGGAGGAAATTATAAAGATCAGAACAGAAATTAATGCAACTGAGACTAAGAAAACAAAGAATTAATGAATCAAAGAGTTGGTTCTTTGAAAGAATAAATAAAATTGATAAAACCCTAATCTCAATGAAAAAAAGAAAAGGAAAGACTCAAATTCATGCAGTGAGGAATGAAAAGGATGAGAGAACTACAGATTCTGTGGAAATTCATATCATAAATACTTACTTGGAAAATCTTTACTCACAGAAAAAAATGGATAGATTTCTAGAAACATATGATTTACCAAAGCCTAATCAAGGATATAAAAATTCTGAATAACCTAATATCAGTTAATGAAATTGAAAACATAAGTAAAAACTTACCAACAAAGAAAAGCCCAGGTTCTGGTGGATTCACAGCTGAATTCTATAAGAAATTCAGAGAAGGTTTAATGCCAATATTCCTCAAACTCTTTAATGAAATTGAAAGGGAAGCAATTCTCCTTAACTCATTCTTGAAGACAAGTATTACTCTGACACCCAAACCAGAGACAGACTCAGCCAAAAAGGAGAACTACATGACAATATTCCTAATGAACATAGATGCAAAAATTCTCAATAAAATACTAGTAAACAGAATGGAACAAATCATCAAGATTATACACCATGACCAAGTGGGATTCATACCAGGAATGCATGAATGGTTCAATATACACAAATCAACGTAATACATAATACACCATCTCAACAGAGCCAAAAACAAAAATCACATGATCATCTCAATAAATACAGAAAAAGCTTTTGATGAAGTCCAACACTCATTCATGATTTAAAAAAAAAAAAACCTACAGAAAATCAGAATAGATGGTCTCTGATAAAAGCCATCTATAACAAACCAACAGCCAACATCATCCCAAATGGACAAAAACTGAAAGCTTTCACTCTAAAAGCAGAAATAAGATAAGGATGTCTACTTTCACTGCTCCTTCTCAATACAATTCTGGAAACATTAGCCAAAGCACTTAGACAAAAGACAAATAAAAGAAGGATAGAAGAGGAAGAAGTTAAATTATCATTATTTGCAGATTACATGATACCCTACATAGAAGACCCCAAAAACTCTGCTAAAAGACTACTAGAGTTAATAGGCAAATTCAGCAGTGTAGCTGGTTAGAAAGTCAACACTCAAAAATCAATAGCATTCATGTACACAAACAACAAACTCACTGAGAGACATTAAGGAAATAACTCCTTTCACAATAGCATCCCAAAAAATGAAATACTTAGGAATCAACCTAACAAAGGATGTAAAAGACCTATACATTGTAAACTATAGTACTCTAAAGGAGATTGAAGAGGATATCAGAAAATGGAAAGATATCCCTTGCTCTTTGTTAGGAAGAATCAACATTGTTAAAGCGGTCATACTCCCAAATTTGTTATACAGATTTAATGCAATCCATATCAAAACACCATTAGCTATCCTACACATCTAGAGAAAGCATTCCTGAAATTCACTTGGAAGCAGAAGAGACCTAGAATACCAAAGGCAATCCTGTGCAACAAAGGCAAGGAAGCATCGCAGAAGAGACCTAGAATACCAAAGGCAATCCTGTGCAACAAAGGCAAGGAAGCATCACAATCTCTGACTTGAAAGTATTATTTCAGCCTGCACTCCACCTCGCAAGCCAAAAGTGCACCCTGAGAGTTCGGTCCTGAATTGGGGCATTGGAACATCACTGGGAGCCTGGAAGGGCCCCGCCCAACGTTCCCCATCAAGGGAGGACCCCCGGGAAGGTCCCTCCCGGCCTAGTTGGGCCCCCTCCAATGACTGCTCCCCTCAGTGGCCCGGGCCGCCTGAACTCCACCTCAGGAGCTGAAAGTGCGCCCTGAGAGTTACATCCCACTGTGCAGCCTCTGCGTGTCATTCTGAGCCTGGTAGGACCCCACCCACAGTTCACCAGCACTGGAGGACCCCTGGGAAGGTCCTTGCTGGCCTAGTTGGGCTCCCTGCACTCCATCTTGCCAGCTGAAAGTGTGTGTAGTGATCTCCACCCAGCCTTGCAACTATGGCGCTTACACCCTGGTAGCTGAGAGTCACCTGGTAAGGTCTATCTAACAACCCCCACTCAACTAGGGAAACTCCCTGAGGTAAGGATAGATATTCTCAACCCAAGAAACAATTGAGACCTTGCCTTCAGCTTCCCTAAGGGAATATAGGGAAATGATAAAACTAAAGAGTAAAATGCAATCTCAAACCTCCAGCCCATCCCAAGCAAGCCTAGGAGATATAGACATACAAGACAATGTATGCTATACACCTGAAACAGCTGAAATGATAGCGAATGAAGTAAACAAACAACTTCGGGGCTGGGGATTTAGCTCAGTGGCTGCCTGCCTAGCAAGCACAAGGTCGTGAGTTTGATCCCTGGTACCAAAAAAAAAAAAAAAAAACACTTTGGAAAGCCATAAAAGAACTCAAATCAGAAATAATCTTCCAGGTAAAAGAGGAAATGATAAACATAATGAAAGAGATGCTGAACATATCTAAAGACATAATAAAAACATTAGAGGAACACTGCAAAAAGATGGAAACCATGAATGAACAATATAAGAAACAAACAATATATGAAACAGATTCAAAGAGATAGCCAGGAAATCAAAAATTCCATCAAAAGTTCACAAAACTGCCTCTATGAAAATGAAGATAGACTTTCAGACCTCGAAGACAAGATTGCAGCTAGTGAACAGGAAAGATCTTTTAAAAATAACAAGGAATCACAAAATAGCCATTCAACAGCTGCAAGATGATGCAAAGAAAAATAATATAAGATTGATAGGGATAAATGAAAAAGGTGACAGCACAAAGGATATCAAAAGACTACTTACAGAACAGCCAAAAATTTTCCAAACATGAGAATGGAAACTGACATACAGATCAGTGAAGCATATAGAACTCCAAATAGCCATAACCAAAATAAAACTACATCCAGACATATAATAATCAACATCCCAGAAATCCAACATATGAACAGAATATTAAAAGCTGTTGGAGAGAAGAGACAGGTCACCTATAAAGGAAAGCCTATCAGAATCACAGCAGACTTCTCAACACAAACAATGAAGTCAAGAAGAGAACTGAGTGAAGTAGATCAGATCCTAAAGGAAAATGACTTCCAACCCAGACTGATGTACCCTGAAAAACTGTCCCTCAAAATGGATGGAGAAACAAGTTATTTCCAAGACAAAGAAGAACTGAAGAACTTCATGATCATCAAACCAATCACTGCAAAAAATACTGAAAGACATTCTAAATAGACATAGGTAAACACACAGAGGGGGAAAGGTAAAGAACCAACACTAGAAAGATAACATGATGAAAATAAACTAATATATATATCAGTTATAACCATTAACATAAATGGTCTCAAATCACCAATTAAAAGAAACACACTGGCAGAATGGATCAAGAAACAACACTCAACCATATGCTGTACACAGGAAACACAGCTAACCCAAAAAGAAACTCATAGACTGAAAGTGACAGGATGGAAAACAAGACTTCATGCAACAGGATCCCCCAAAAAAGCAGGGGTAGCAATTCTGTTTGCAGACAATGTGAACTTCAAACCAAGAATGATCAAAAGAGATAAAGAAGGTCACTACATACTAGTTAGGGGAAAACTTCAAGAGGAAGAGATAACAATCTTAAATATATATGTACCAAATTCCAGAGCACCCAGCTATACAAAACAAATATTAACAGAAATGAAAAATCAAATAAGCAATAACACAATTATAATGGGAGACCTTAACACCCCATAGACACAAAAAGACTACACAGAAAATCAGCAAAGAAATAACACAACTGAATCACACCTGTGAACAAATGGACTTGATAGACATATACAGAGTGCTTCACCCAACAACATCAGAATACTCAGTCTTCTCAGCAATACATGGAACATTCTCTAAAATAGACCATATAAGAGCCTACAGAATATGCTTAAGGAAATGCAAAAGAATTGAAATTATCCCATGCATATTATCAGATCATAGTGCCATGAAACTAGAAATTAATGACAAAAGAATTGCAAAAGCTCCACAAACACATGAAAATTAAATAATATGCTCCTGAGCAATCAGTGGGTCACAGAGGAAATTAAAGAAGAAATTAAACAATATCTACAAGCAAATGAAAATACAAATACAACTTACCAAAACCTGTGGGATACAATGAAAGTGGTCCTCAGAGGAAAATTTAATGCAGTGAATTCCCACATCAGGAAAACAGAACAAACACAAATAAACAACCTGATGCTACACCTCAAACACGTAGAAAAAGAAGAGCAAGTCAAGCCCAAAGCCAAAAGAAGGGAGAAAATTAACAAGAACAGAATGGAAATCAACACAATAGAGACTAAGAAAACAATACAAAGAATCAATGAATCAAAGAGTTGGTTCTTTGAAAGAATAAATAAAATTGATAAGCCCCTAGCCAATCTTGTTTAAAAAAGAAAAGAAAAAACTCAAATTCATGCAATAAGGAATGAAAAGGATGAAATCACTATAGACCCTGTGGAAATACAGAAGATCATCAGTACTTATTCCAAAAACCTCTACTCTCATAGGCTTGATAACACAGAAAAAATGGATCTATTCCTAGAAACATATAAACTACCAAAGCTGGATCAAGAAAATGTAAAACTGCTGAATAACCCAATTTCAATTAATGAAATTGAAAAATTAATTAAAACCTTACCAACAAAGAAAAGCTCAGGTCCTAATGGATTCACTGGGGAATTCTACAAGAAATTCAAGGAAGACTTAATGCTGACACTCTTCAAACTCTTCAATGAAACTGAAAGAGAAGCAATTCTCCCTAACTCATTCCTGCAAGCAAGTATTACTCTTAATACCAAAACCAGAGAAAGACCCAACCAAAAAAGAGAACTATAGGCCAATCTCCCTAATGAACACAGATGCAAAAATTCTCAACAAAATATTGGCAAACAGATGCAGCAAATTATCAAGAAGACTATATACCACGAACAAATGGGATTCGTCCCAGAAATACAGGGATGGTTCAACATATGCAAATCAATACATGTAATCCATCATATCAATACAGCCAAAAATAAGAATCACCTGATCATTTCTATAGATGCAGGAAAAGCTTTTGATAAGGTCCAACACTCATTCATGATAAGAACCCTACGGAATATCGGAACAGATGATCTTTACCTCAATATGATAAAAGCCATCTATGACAAACCAATGGTGAGTATCATATTAAATGGTCAAAAACTGAAAGCTTTTACTCTAAAATCAGGAACAAGACAAAGATGTCCATTATTGCCACTCTTATTCAATATAGTGCTAGAAATACAAGCCAGAGCAATTAGACAAGAGAGAGAAATAAAAGAAGGATAGGAAAAGAAGTTTAATTATCATTATTTGCAGATGACATGTTACTCTACATAGAAGATCCCCAAAACTCCATTGAAAGACTCCTAGGTATAATAACTAAATTTAGTAATGTAGCTGGATACAAAGTCAACACTCAAAAATCAATAGAATTCCTATACACTAACAACAAAACCACTGAACAAGAAATAAGAGAAGCCACACCCTTCACAATAGCATCCAAAAGAATGAAACACTTAGGAATCAATCTAACAAAAAAAGTAAAAGATCTATTCAGGGAAAATTATAATACCCTGAAGAAAAAAATTGAAGATGATCTCAGAAAATGGAAAGACTGTCCTTGTTTATGGATAGGGAGAACAAATATTGTGAAAATGACCATTCTCCCAAAATTGTTATACAGATTTAATGCAACTCCAATCAAAATACCACTAACGTACCTCACAGATCTAGAGAAATCATTCCTAAAATTAATCTGGAACCAGAAAACAACTAGAATAGCAAAGGCAATTCTGGGTAACAAATGCAAGACAGGAGGCATCACTATCCCTGACTTGAAGTTATACTACAAAGCTACTGTAATAAAATCAGCATGGTATTGGAATGAAAACAGACCTGAAGATCAATGGAATACATTGGAAGATGCAACTACAACTATAAACACACTCAGACACCTTATCTTTGATAAAGGGGCCAAAAACATCCACTGAAAGAAAGATAGTCTCTTTAATAAGTGGTGCTGGAAAAAAACTGGCTCTCCATATGCAGAAAACTAAAACTAGACCCATGCCTATCACCATGTACTAAACTAAAGTGTAAATGGGTCAAAGATCTAAATATTAAAACAGAAACATTAAATCTGCTGGAAGACAGAGTAGGTAGACATCTTGAAGACACAGGGGTAGGCAGAGAATTCATGAACAAGAATCAAACTGCACAGAAAATACTTCCCAGAATCAATAACTGGCATCTTGTCTTATTAAAAAGTTTTTGCATGTCAAAAGAAATCTCCAACAGACTAAAAAGGAACCCATGAATTTTGAAGAAATCTTAGTCAACTGTCCCTCAGACAAAGCACTTCTGTCTAGAACATATAAAGAATTAAAAAAAATCAGATGCCCGAAATTCAAAGACCCAATCCAAAAATGGGCATCTGAGATGAATACACAGTTCTCAGATAAAGAACTACAAATGAAAATAAATACATGAAAAAATGTTCAGCATCATTGGTCACTAGAGAAATGCAAATTAAAACAACACTGAGGTTCCATCTCACTCCAGAAAGAATGGCCAGGATCAAGAAAACTACCAACAACAAATACTGGAGAGGCTGCGGGGGGGGGGGGGGGACCTCTTCCCATTGTTGGTGGGAGTGTAGACTGATGCAACCACTGTGGAAGTCAGTTTGGAGGTTCCTTAAAAAACTGGGATTGGAGCTCCCATTTGACCCAGCCATTCCACTTCTGAGCATATTCCCAGAACTGAAAACATCATATCACAGTGATATATGCACACCCATGTTTATAGCAGCACAATTGTTTCCAGATCTTGGAAACAATCTAAATGCCCATCAATCAAGGAATAGATAAAAAAAAAAAAGTGGTAATTTTATACAATGGAATACTACTCAGCTATAAAGAATGATCACATTGAGACTTTTATAGGGAAATGGATGCAACTTGAGACCATACCCATAAGTGAAATAAATCAAACTCAATGTGTAAATACCATATTGTCTCCCTAGTGTAAGAAATGGTAAGAGTACATAAGATACAAAATCCTCAATAAGTATTATGAAAGGGTAAGAATCTGCTCAAAGGGGAAAAAAAATAACATCTCTGGGAAAAGGAAGGGAAAAAGAAAAAGTATTTAAATTTATATAAATACACTTAAGATAGCTAAGATGATCATGCTACAAATTCTATTACTTCTTGGAACGCAATAGTTAATCAATTTTGCATGTTTGTGTCTGGTGATCTGAGGAACTCTTTTGAAGATCACTATGTAAAATAGCAACTTGTTTTGAAGGCCTATATTGTCATTGTTTGGGGCTCTTTGCTATTGTTATTTATTTGTCATTTCTGTTTCTTGTTTTTCTACTAATTTGTTTTCTTTTGTTTTGTTTTTCCCTCTAATGCAGAAAGGATAGATGTACATGTAGAGGCTTATACATGCCTAGAACTTCACCTAAACAGTTGACAAGAATAGACTGTATTATATATGATATGACAGCTACTTTGAAGAAAAAGAGACATTATGGTATGCATTGCTGATTTCTTATAGTCATGCTGTGAAATCCAGTAATGATTTTATTCTTTGTTTAGAGTGGTTTTAGTCTGTTTCGTATTATTAATTTCAACATACAAGGTGTGGAAAGTTATATTGAAGAGAACAAGAGCCATTATGTAGCCATTGTTGATTTTCCTATTGTCTGGTTTTGAAGGTCTTTAATGCCTTCATTATTGATTGATCAGTTTTATACTATTTTGTTCTGTATGAATTCATTGTGTGTGAAGATACAGACAACTGTTTAGAAGAAAACAAGAGACATGGTAGCCAACGTTGTTCTCCTGTTGCCTTGCTTTGTGTCACTTACATTGTTGCCTTCTGATCTCTTTGTTCTGTTTTGTTATGATTTGTTTTACCCTCTTTAAAATAAAAAGTATATTACAAAACTACTCTGATAAAATCAGCATGGTACTGGCAAAAAAACCAGACCTCACGACCAATGGAACACATTAGAAAATGTAGACACAACTACAAACGCACTCAGTCACCTTATCTTTGACAAAGGGGCCAGACACGTTCACCAGAAAATAGCCTGTTTAATAAATGGTGCTAGGAAAACTGGCTTTCCACATGCCAAAGACTAAATCTAGACACATGTCTATCATCGTTCACTAAAGTAAAAATGCATGAAAGATCTAAATATTAAAACAGAGAAACTAAATCTACTGGAAGACAAAGTACGTAAATATCTTGAAGACACAGGATTAAGCAGATGTTCAGGAATAAAACACAAACTTCATGGGAAATACTACAACAAATCAATAACTGGAATCTCATCTTATTGAAAAGTTTGTTTTTTGTTTTGGTACCAGGGATCAAACTCATGACCTTGCACCTGCCAGGCAGGCACTTATGCCACTGAGCTTGAAAAGTTTTTGCACCTCAAAAGAAATCACTGAGTCAAAAGACAGAGAAAGAAAAAATTTTAGCTAACAGTCCATCAGACAAAAGACTTCTATCTAGAACATATAAATTAGTGAAAAAAATCAGGTCCCCCAAATTCAAAGACCCAATCCAAAAATGGGCCTCTGAAGTAAATACACACTTCTCAGATGAAGAAGTACAAGTGATAGATAAATTTATGATATGTTCAACATTAGAGAAATGCAAATTAAAACAACACTCAGATTCCACCTCCAGAAAGAAAGGCTACCATCAATAAATCAACCAACAAAAAATGCTGGCAGGGCTGTGTGAAAAAAGGAACTCTTCTCCATTGTCAGTGAAGAGTGTAGACTGGTATAGCCACTTTGGACATCAGTGTAGATGTTCCTCAAAAAACTAAGCTTGGAGGTTCCAGGAAACTCAGTTATCCCACTTCTGGGTATATTCCCAGAAGAACTGAAGACATTATACCATAAACGATATATGTGCACCCATGTCTATAGCAGCACAATTTTAATAGCTAAATCTTGGAACAACCCAAATACCCATCAATCAAGGAATGGATAAAAAAAGGCAAGGTATTTTTTATACAATGGAATACTACTCAACTGTAAAGAATGATAAAGTTGAGGCTTTTATAAGTAAATGGATGCAACTTGAAACCATACTCGTAAGAGAAACAATTCAAGACTCCCATGTGTAAACATCATACTCTGTTTTATGGTAAAAACTGAAAAATAAGATACAAAATATACAATAAATATTGTGAAAGTGAAAAGGAAAGAAACTGTTCAAAAGCAAAGAACAACCGGGATGGGAGAAATGAGAAAAGAAAAAAGGGAGAATAATACACACGAACACACAAAGGCTCCCTTGTACATACACACACATACATACACAAGATAGATGATTATACCACTAATCTCCTTTAGTTCATCAATAAGAACAGTTTGTACTTACATTGTTTGATCAATTTTTCATGTCTATATCTTGTAATCTGAGCAACAGCTTTGAAGATAATGATAGGCAATATACTAACCATTATTAATCTATTATCTTATTTTGAAAATCTGTTATCTTTTTTCTTTTTAAAATAAAAAATATAACACAAGCAATAGATAACATGGTTGATCCTTACAATGGGATGGATGTGGAGAAAAAAATCAGAAGGCTTCAAAGAATAAATGTCAGCAGGGAATGGTAGTGCTCACCTTCAATTCTAGCACTCTGGGAGCCTACCACACAGAACAATAGTTAAATCTGAACCGAACATGGCAATTTATCGATTTAGTAAAACCCTGTCTCAAAATTTTAAACTTTTAAAAAGGGATGGAGATTTAGTTCAGTGCAAAGGCCGTGGGTTCAATCCTTAGTATCGCAAAAAGAAAAAATGTTTAAATTGAGTGTTGCTGATTGCATCTGGAAAAGGGAGATAGGCAGTTAGAAGACAAAGGAGAGAAACTTAAATTTTGAGTGATGTGAACAAGTTACCTGTTGTGAAAATATTTTCAGAGTTTTTGACTACACTATTTACTTGAAAAGCAACAGGAGGTGGGGGCAGAAGAAACTACTGGGAGAAGAGAAAGAGAAAAATACTACTAAGGAAAAAAGAAAGGTGCTATTGATAATGTTAATCATAATAGTTAACACCTATTTACTCTGCTGGACATGTTCTTATTTAATCTTTAAATCTCAGGAAAGCCTATGACACAAATGCTATCTCCATTTTAGATGGAGAGTCTGAGACATAGTTATTGAGTTTACACAGCTAGTTAAAGAGTGAGAGCTACAATTCTTATCCAGGTAGTTTAAGCTTCAAGTCTAAGTACTAAGGTAAGAAGTTTGAATAGTAAGAAACTATTACATACCTACCTTTATTAGAAAATGTAGATTCTAATTTCAGCTTTCCTGTTAGTCAGATACAGAATGTTAAAACAGGTAACATAGCTGTGCATGCCTGTAATATCAGCACTTAGGAAACTAAGGCAAGAGGATTGTAGCATATTTGAGACCAGCCTGGGCTACAAAGTGAGCTCAAGGCACTTGGAATTGTACAGTGAAACTTTGTCCCAAAAAAAAAAAAAAAAAAGACACATAACATAATCGGCCAGGCTGCAAAGAGAGCTAAGACAGGCAGATATAAGCCACACAAAACACGTAATAAGTTAGCTTATGAATTTAAGTGGATGTGGGTTGCTTGGCTGGTTGGTTTGAGACAGGATCTAGCTATGTAACCCATGCTAGCCTTGAACTCTCAGTATTGAACTTACGGTGATTCTCCTGCCTTAGCCTCCAGAGTGCTGGGATTACAACCATGTGCCACCATACCTGGCTATGTGGATGAGTTTTAAGGAGTACACTGATAACAAAATTATGGTTGTTGGCAAAGCACTTTGGTCCACTAACCAAACTTTAAAAAAAAATAATTTTATTATAGACTTTTAGTTGCCATGGAATTTGGTGTAGCAAAACTTTTCTGCAACTCCAAGAAGATAAAAATCATTTACTTTTGCCGCACCCTCTTCAATTCATGCCAAATTATAACAACATTACATACCTAGATAAATGTTTAGCATTTCCCAATTTATTTGGGTATGAAATTAACAGCATCTTTAGTTTTTTTGTAACCTGAATATACTAAATCATGTGTTTTTAATTTGTTACTGACACATAATTTGAACTAGAAAACATCCACACAGACATAAAAGTATTGTAATCTTAGATATTATACCAATTGTTCTGAAATTCAACAATTTATGGATTTCTCGGTAATGTGAGTCTCTGGACAAGGTTAAAAAAAAGTAGAGGAGGCAAAAAAAAAAGAAGAAGAAATTCACTTCTCCAAATCCATATTCTGTAGAATAGAGGTCATGAGGAAAACAAAAGTAAAATAATAAATATATACAAAGCCAATGAAGCAATATGCCACACGATTTTCTTTCTTTCTTTTAATGTTTTCACACTGGTCTGTCATTACTTGCTCAAAACTAAGCACCATAAAAGACTAAAATTTAAGTTTGGATTCCATCTACTATGTATTATTCTAAAGTTTCTATACAACTACTTTGAATTTTTAGCCTGTGACAACACTTACAACTACTTTGAATTTTTAGCCTGTGACAACACTTACAACGTTCCCTACTTATTTTATTTATAGCAAAGTCAAGCAACTGCTCAATAGTATAAAGCAACACAAGCTCAGTACAAATTCACCCTTAAAATCTAAATACTAGTTCAACAAACAGTATCCTCTTGTTTTCAGATATTATAAAAAAAATTTTTTTAAAAAATACTAGTGTGATGTGCTGGGTGGCACATCCCTGTAATCTCAGCACTTGGGAAGCTGAAGCAAGAGAGTCACTAAATTCATGGCCAACCTGGACGACACTGTGAGTTCAAGACCAGCCTGAACTGCACCCAGTATTTAAAAAGACTAAGAAAGGTCAGCTGTCTGTTAACTCGATTAGTTAACAGACTATGTTTATCGCCCCTCCTCCTCAAAGGATGGAACCTAGAAAACTGTGAGGACGCCCGGGACGCTGGCACCAGGCGCCCTCGTACGGGCAGTGGTCCTCAGCTTCCGACACTCGGGTTTCAGCTCGGAAACAAGGTTGAACGCTCTCCTCGAGTGCAAACCCAACCAGTGCGCGCTGATCTAATCGCTCGCGCGAAGTAAAAGCAAAAGCGCCCTCCGAGATCACGGCAAATCAGGCACACAGTTCAGGACACCCAAAGAGGATGAACACCGTGCAACGCCAACTCGCAAAGTGGCTCCCCACCCCCCATCCCCCACCCCCAGGCGGCTCCAGGCGCAGGCTGCGGCAGGCCGAGGCTTCCGAGGCGGTTTAGAAAGCAGGGCCCTGCCCGCCGCCAAGGCTCGGGCTCCGGGGGTGCCCGGGTGCAGAGCCGGCGGGAGCCACACTCCTGGGGGGCAGGGCTGCCGACGCGGAGGTAAACGAAGGGCGCGGAGCCGGGCCGGGAGTGCCACCGCCCGGGCCGGGACCGCCCGCCACTCACCACGACGCGTTTGAAGAGGCTGCTCTCCTTGGGCAACAGCTGCACCTTCGGCATCGCGGCCGGCGGCGGGGTCGAGGGGACACCGCTGCGAACTCCTGCGGAGACTCGGGCCACGGAGCACCAGTCACTCCATTGGCCTCGCCGGGGGCCGCACAGCCAGGGCTGCGCTCTTTGGCAAGTCTAGCAATGCAAACCGAAGATGCGACGAGCAGGTTAGACTCCAGAGAGTCCTCAGCCTTCGCAGGGGACCAGCGGCCGCCTGGGCTTACGCGCGCCAAGATGGCGGCCCTGCCCCCCACCCCCGAGCCCAGGGAGCGCACGCGCAGGACGCCCCAGGGGGGAACCGCAGCTGGGCGGGGGCGTGCCTGGCAGCGTTGGGGCTGTGGCTGTGTGCGTGCTGGGTGGTAGCCTCAGGCACCCAGGCCCTCAGGGCATCTGGCCCAGGACTTTACCAATTGTTTCTAAATCAGGTTAGGTCTGGCCTGGCCTGGCCTGGCCTGGTCCGGTCTGGTCTGGTCGTCACTCTTCTTGCTTAGCAGTTTAAACCAAGCCTAACACAAAGTAGATTCTGGATGTAGCACGTTTGTTTTCCTTCCCTTTGCTGCCCTAGTTAAACTTTTCAAGAGAAGCCTTGTCTTTTCAGCGCAGACCAAAGAAGTATTCACAACCCATTTGAAGATACCGAGCAGGCCTTGCATTGAGCTACTTGGGGTGAAAGCCTATTTGAAAAGTTAGAAAATAGGCTGGGGATTTAGTTCAGTGGCATAAGCACCTGCCTAATAAGTGTGAGGTTGTGAGTTCAATCCCCAGTACCCAAAAAAAAGTTAGAAAAAATGTTTCCACCTGTATATAGCATCCAATATTTTCAGTGGGGATTACGGAGTTTTATAGAGACATCGATGCTCCAAATCTGGCTAGGTTAGCCTTACATGCTTTCTGTCTGCCCTATAATCCCAGCAATCAGATGCTGAGTTCAAAGCCAGCCTGAGCTAATCAAAAAAAGAAAAAAAATTTCTCCTTCATCCCTTTATCCAAGCCATGTAATAGAATGACAGGATTCAAACCCAGAATCTTCCAACTCAAGGCCACTTTTTACAATTAATATGGTAAATAAAAGGCTGCATTAGAGATCATTCTTAGTGTTTGTATCTACAAAAATACAGATATACATCTGTAAAATGATTAACCATATTTATAATGTTAGTTTGGTGTTAAGATGTATGAAAACGAACTGACATGGTGGCACACAGCAGTAATCCCAGCATTCAGGAGGCTGAGACAGGAGGATCCTTGCAACTTCAAGACCAGCCTGAGGTACAAAGTGAGCTCAAGGCCAGCCTGTACTGCATAGTGAGACTGTCTCTAAAAGACAAAAAAAACAAAAAAGTATATAAACATTAGATGCATAAAGTTTTTTACACACATTCTGGATCTTAATTTGTGCATATTTATGAGATGATAATGTTGTAGGCAGTTGAGTTAGTAAGAAATATAGGCAGTCACACAGGGGTAGGCCCTGGAGTGCAGAGGACCAGATTATCTTGAGACCTTCAAGGAGACAGACACCTCTTGCTATGAACCAGATCTCAAGAAAAAGACAAAACAAATGCAACCACACCCTAAGTATAAACATCAAGGATTCATATTATAAATAGGTATCCATCACCTTGAGGAAGCCAGGAGTCACCATCCCAAACCCCTACAGAGTCACTGCTCTTTAAGCATGCCCACTTGTTATATGACTTGCTTCCACATTTGTCGCTGATTTAATCAATTTTACCTGAACAATTAATCTTACTGATTGACCATAGTTCTGTCCCACTTCATGCCCACTTTGCAAGTTCCCATGTTTTCCCCACATTGAACCCACTTCACTTTGTGGTTTCGCTCTATAAAATCCCTAGAAAAGACAGGGTCCTTGGCAACTCACTCAGGACCCTTTCTGTCTCTCTCACAGACAGAAGCTTTCTTTCTCTCAATAAATATATTCAGATGTTTATCTCTGTTGCTAAAATTCATCCTTCAATTTTAGAGAATAGGAACCCATACCAGACATATATAGGTTGGCAGTTTCTTTCCCCTATATCGATAGAGTAATTGATGCTAAGTTCCATTTAATGGCCCGTTGTTTCACTTTTCTTCTCTCACTTGAATTGGTTGGAAATATGAAAAAGTATCATAAAATTCTTTCAAAATATGGAGGGTACCTTTCTTTATTCTTTTTTTTAATCAAACTGTCAACATTTTTCGTCTAGATTAACATTTTTATTCTTACATTCTGTAAAAATAAAAAAGACTCAAAATAGTCTAAACAACTTTGATAAAAACAAAATTAGAGCTCCAACCCCACCCCAGGCCCACAACTTACCATAAAGTTACACCAATCGTGACAAAACAGCATTGATATCGAGATAGACAAAACCACCAAAATACCAATAAGCAGTCCCAAAATAGATACCCGTATGACAGACACTTGATTTCTGGCAAAGATGCAAAGCAGTTAAGTGGAAAAGGATTGTATCTTCAGTAAATATACTGGAACAACCAGAAATCCACATGCAAAAAACCCAAACCTTACAGCACATCAAAAATTTCTTAAAATATCCAAAAGTCAACTCATGATAGCTCACAGTGGGTTAGTTAAATTGAAGGCAGGTGTGGCCTGAGTTGTTGCTTGGCTGAAGTCATTCTCTCTGGGGCAAAATATGTGTTTTTTCCTTATCATACTAATGAAACAATGTGATTATTATGCATGCATGACATATTTATTTCACTAATAAGTGTATTTTCAAGGCACATTCATTTACCTATAAAAATGTCCAGTTTATCATTCTTTATGGCTGAGTAGTACTCCACTATATAAAACTAACCACATCTTTTTTATCCATTCCTCAGTGAATGGGAATTTAAGTTGTTTCTAAGATCTGGCTGTCATAAATTGTGCTAGTATAAACATGGATACACATATATCACTATGGTATGATGTTTTTAATTATTTTGAGAAGATAGAGAGGGAATAGCTGGGTTGAATGGGATCTGCAATCCTAGTTTTTTGAGGAATCTCCATACTGATTTCCACAATGGCTCCACCAGTCTGCATTCCCACCAACAGTGCAGAAGGGTTCCTTTTTCCCCACAGCCCTTCCAGCATTTGTTATTGGTTGATTTCTTGATAATAGCCATTCTTTCTGGGGTGAGGTAAAATCTCACTGTTGTTTTAATTTGCATATCTCAAATGATTAGTGATGTTTAACATTTTTCATGTATTTATTTGCTGTTTCTACTTCTTCATCTGAGAAGTGTGTGTTTATCCCAGATGCCCATTTTTGGATTGGGTCTTTAAATCTGGGAGGACTGATTTTTTTTTTTTTTTTAGTTTATCATATGTTCTTAATAATAATCGTTTATCTGAGGAACAGCTGACAAACATTTTCTCCCACATAGTGGATTGTCTCTTCACTCTGTTGGTGGTTTCTCTTGCTGTACAAAAGCTTTTCAATAGGGTGAGATCCCATTTGTTGATTCTTTGCAATAAGTCCTATGCACTCTGGGTTTTATTCATAAAGTCTTTGCCTACACCAATGTCTTCAAGAGTTTTACCTCCTCTGTCTTCCAGCAGATTTGTTTCTGTTTTAATGTTAAGGTCTTTAATCCATTGAGGGCACCTTTCTTAAAAAATGAAGGCCAGAAGGCTAGAGAGGACTTTCATGAAGTTACCCCACCCAAACTGCCAGCAACTGCAAACAATTGCTCACTGTGCTTTTGTGTGGAACCATATCCACGGTTCCTACCCACTGTTTGCTCACTGTGGCATTACTAATTCCTGAAATTCTTCGACTTTCAATTTACCTATATCCTCAGAAGTAAAGTGTTACTCTTGGGAAGAGCCAAAGCTCCAGTAAGCCTCATGCAACCTTAGGTCAAATCGTTAACTATTTCCATATATGCGAGATCTTCAGCTTTCCTCCTGGCTCTGCCCCAACCCTGAATCAGGCAGCTCACACAGTTTGTCATTTGTACTTTGCTGTCTCTCCCCACTGCCATTGCTACCCCTTCCCATGACTATCCCTACTGAGCATCTCCCAGACAAGCCCAGGGCACAAAGGAAACCTAGTCCCAAACACCAGGAATTGGGTAATTACAAATACTAATTAATGTTCTCCTAATCTCGCACACAGGAGGGATGAGGTGGTTTATAGTAGAGGAGAAATGAAGAGAGAGGTCAGATATTGAAAAAAAATACCAATTGGGCTGCTAGTAGTCAGTCCAAACATTAGCATAAAAGATGTGATGTGTACACAGTCAGAAAGCCTGGATTATTCAACAGCTGTAATTGTATTACTGACTTCCTGTTTAGTTTGGAACAAATCTTATTTCTACCTTACAAAAGAAGATGTACTTATAACATTACTGTAATCTACTTCACAGAAGAATTATGTGAATTTAATGCTTGGTCATTTTAAAGTCCACGATGAAAAAAAAAATGCTGTGTAAATCTGAATTTACTGTTTCTCAGAAAGAAAGCGGAAGCCCATTGGGGGCATCATGGATATCCACCAAATGTTCCTTTCTGGTACTTCAGACCAGGTGTACCTTTTTAAAAATCATGCACTAAAACAGCAGCAGTAGTATCTGTAAAGTCCTTAACAGTTCCCAAAGCATTTTTTCATACATAATATGGGCAACTGATTCACTTTGATAAATCTGTGAGGAACCAAAGAGAAAAAAATTGGGGTGAAAATAATTTTTAAGCCTCTATGATAAAACATCTTGAAGAACCATCTGGCAGGGTAAAATCAAGGAGTTTCCTGCTAGTCCCCAAACTTAACCATATAATTAAAAACTGATGTGAAAACGAATTGCTGGATTGCATATTACATTCCACCTGATGTTTCTTCCCTCTTCTACCTTCCTTGCTGTGTTTCTGAGGAAAAAATGGAACTGTCATTCCTCCCTTCAGATCTCTATTCTATTCCATTTTTGTTTCTCCTGAACTTTTGCTCATCAGTTAATCCCTTTTCTAATTTGCATTTTATCCCTTTTATTGTTTATATTCCAGTGGGAGGAGACAAACAGTAAACAAGATGGCCAATTGCAGATTACTGGGATAGAGAACAAGAAGTCCCAAGAAGCAAGCCCTCCCTACCAATCAGCACTATACATGGGCTGCTGGAGGGAGAGCCAGATGCCAGCCCCTTCCGGGCATGGGCATATGGGCTGGGAAACAAGAAGAGCCAACACCCCCCGCAAACCCTAACTCCAACCCCCTCCCCTTAAGTGACCTGCTGATCTGGAGAAGCACAGGCTGCAATGATAGCTATTGAGGTAAAATACAATTTAATGCTTGTAGTGTTTAATGTTTCCCTGTCTTTGCAGGTCTAAAGCTGGTAGTCTGATCATCTGTTCAGAGGATTGCAGTATGCAGTGTGGCATCTAGGGGGGAATCGCCTGAAGGTGGTAGCCATTCTTAATTCCCTCATCTTGTTTTGAAGTCCTGTATTGTTTGCATTGTTTTTTTGGGTTGGGTTTTATTCTGTTTTGTTTTGTTTGATTTTATTATATCTGATGGCATGGGCAGCTATTTCAAAGATAACAAGATATATTATGGTAGCCATTTTGGATTTATGGTTATATTGTTTTGAACTCCTTTATTGCATTCATTGTTTTGTGTTCATTGGTTCTATTCCATTCTGTTTTATTTGATTTTTACTATGTCCGAATTAAAGGCAGCAGTTTTGAAGACAAGAGGCATTATGGTCACCATTGTTGATCTTCTATTGTTTTGAAGTCCTGTGTCACTTACACTGGCTCATTTTGATTTAGCTTTATTCTGTTTTATTTTGCTTGGTTTTATTCTCTTTAAAATAAACATTTTTAAAAAATTTAAAAATACAATAATTCAGGACTGTGGAAAGTGCTATATAGGAAGTAAAATAAGTTCATGTAAGGACAATGAGAATTGAGGAAAGAACTACTCAGGAATGAGGACCTTCTGGGGAAGTGGTGACAACTGAATAGAACCCTGAGGATGAGAACTGAGCTAAGAAGGTGAAATGTTGGGACAGCACATTTTAGATAATGTGAGCCAACTGAAAATGCTCTGATGCAAGAACAAGATTAGCATGATCAAGGGACAAAAGGGACAGGAGAGAATTTGTCTCCATTCCCAGGTTCAAGAAAGTGGCTAGACTAGCACTAGAGTGTAGTACATAAGTGGAAAAGTTGTATACAGTTTGGTCAAAAATGTAGGTCATCTTGGGCATGGTGGCATATACCTGAAATCCCAGAACTCTGGAGGCTGAGGCAGGAGGATCACTCTACATTCAAGGCCAGCCTGTACAGACCTTGTCTCAAAAAGCAAAAAACAAAACAAAAAGGGAAAAAATGGCTAGTACAAGATATGTCATCTCAGGCAATGGCCCTTGATTGTTTTTATCCTGTGTGTATTTTTTGTGTTGGTATTACTAAAACCCTGAGACTGAGTACTTTATAGGCTTGTTTAGCTCAAGAGTTCTGGAGATCTCAGAGCATCAGCTTTTGGGGAGGGCTTCGTGGCAGTATTACATGGCAAAAGCCCTGGTGAGAGAGAGAAGTGCACATAGTTGGAGAGGAAGTAAGAATTAGAAAGGGTTAGTCTCCCTCGCTTGCTCCAAGGAATCCCAAGTCATGACTCAGGCACCTCCCATTAGACCCTACCTCTTAAAGGACCCACCACATTTCAACACCACTACTTTGGGGACTAAACTTCCAGCACATCAACCTTTGTGGAACAAACAATATCCAAACCAACTATAGCACATCATAAGTTCAATGAAAATCCATGAAAGTATTTTCAACAGGCAAGTGACATGATTAGATTTCTTTTTTAAAATAGGCACTCATTACCCAGAGAAAATAGACAAGAAAAAATGGGACTTTTAAAAAAGTAGTAGGCATCTGGCTAAGATTAAAATTGGATCTACATCTCTTCACCATGTACTAAGCTAAAATCAGAATGGTTCAAAGATCTTAATATTAAAGCAGAAAGATTAAATGTACTGGAAGACTGTAATTCCAGCACTTGAGAGACTGAGGCAAGAAGATCGTTGTGAGTTCATGACCTGCCTGGGTTACAAAGTGAGCTCAAGGCCAGCCTGAACTGCATAGTGACAGCCTGTCTCATAAAGACAAAAAACAAAACAAAATGTGCTGAAAGATAGAATAGGTAATACTCTTGAAGACATTAGTGTAGGCAAAGACTTATGAACAAAACTCAGATTGCACAGGTACTACCACAAAGAACCAACCACTGTGCTCTCACCCTATTGAAAACCTTTTTTACAGCAAGAGAAACCACCAACAGAGTGAAGATACACCCTCAATGTGGGAGAAAATGTTTGCCAGCTGTTCCTCAGATAAAGGATTATTATTGAGAACATATAAAGAACTAAAAAAAAACAAAAAAAAAACAGTCCTCCCAGATTTAAAGACCCAATCCAAAAATGGGCATTTGAGATGATCACACACTTCTCAGATGAAATACAAACAGCAAATAAATACATGAAAAAATGTTCAGCATCACACTGGTCATTCGAGAGATGCAAATTAAAACAGTGAGATTTCATTACACCCCAGAAAGAATGGCTACTATCAAGAAATCAACCAATAACAAATGCTAGAGGAGCTGTGGAGAAAAAGGAACTCTTCAACACTGTTCATGGGAATGCAGACTGGTGCAGCCATTGTGGAAATCAGTGTGGAGATTCCTCAAAAAGTGGGATTGGAGGTCCCACTCAACCCAGCTATTCCTCTTTGGGTATCTTCTCAAAATAATTAAAAACATCATACCACAGTGACATGTGTGCACCCATGTTTATAGCAGCACAGTTTATGATAACTAGATCTTAGAAACAACTTAAATTCCCATTGACTGAGGAATGGATAAAAAAGATGTGGTTATTTTTATTCAATGGAGTACTACTCAGCCATAAAGAATGATAAACTGGACACTTTTATGGGTAAATGGATGCACATTAAGAACACACTCATTAGCGAAATAATTAAGACACACATGTGTAAACATCATATTGTTTCATTAGTGTGACAAGCTGAAAGAAAAACATGTATATATGTATGTATGTGTATATATATATATATATAAAATAAGTTATACTACTGATTTCTCTGAGTTCACTGAAGAGATAGATTTGTTCTGGCAATGTTCAGACAATTGAATTCAGATGTCTTGTGCTCTGGGTGAATGATTTGGGGATAACAATGCTCAATATATGTACCATTGTTGCCCCTGACTGACATGCTTTGAAATTTTGTTGTAGTCTTCTTCTTCTCCTCCTCCTCCTCCTTCTTTCTTTTTATCTTTGAATAAAATGGATTTGAAAATAAATATTTTTTTAAAAGGGGGGCATCTCTGTTCTTTTTTTGAAAGTGTTTTCTAAAAATAGTCTTCTCAAAGTGTTTCCTAGAAATATCACCAATTCGTTTCTTTAGTGTGTATAACAGAGTACCTACAATGTTATAGACAGCCTTTGTAAGTCAAAAATGTCTTTCCTTATCCAGGCACAGTAGTATGCACCTGTAATCCCAGTACTTCAGTAGACTGATGCAGGAGGATCACAAATTAAGCCCAGCCTGAGCCACTTAGTGACTTAACAATATCCTGCCTTAAAAACAATGAGTTGGAAATATGGCTCAGTGCAAAGGCCCTGGTCCAAGTCCCAGTACCAAAAACAAAACAATAAACAAAAAATTTACCCTTATGGAGCTTGCATCCTAGGATTGGCCAACTCCAAAGATTTTCTTCAGTGTATGTGTATTTCACCTCCAGTGAACCAGTTTCTCCTTCATAAATTCTCTTCTCTAGGTCACCAAGACTGTTTCTTCCTGCTTCACTTACTAGTCATCCCTTACTAGTCGATTAACTCCTCTTCCGTCTTTTAAATGTAAGTTAATTTGTCTAGATAATTTGTCTTTGACAAGCTTCTCCTGGAGATTAAACAGCACGCATCTTCCCCTCTGGAGCCAGGAAGCAATGCCCATGGAAGGAGCAGAGCTCCCGCAAAGTGAACCGCAGTCACTCCCAGCAACAAGGCTCCAAACTCTTCTCATGATAATGGCCAAATTCATATTGGGGAAGCTAGTCATGATGAGCTCCTCCAGGAGAACCAACAGCTTGAAACAGCGATACTTAGGAGAACCTATAATACCTAACTCTTCTTCTCCACATCTCTCTTTATGCTGGCAACTTTCCTCAGCTGGGCCATCTATACTCAGCACCATGCTGATTTAATTCAACTGGTATTAAGCTCTCCACCAGTTTTTAATCCTTAACACTATATTCTAATCTCTACCCTTCGGCCTGTAACTTTATTAAAGTTGTTCTCTCACTGCCCTAGACTTTTTAAATCTCACATGATGTGACTTTTATAAAGTTTTCCCAGTGGGTTTGATTGCTGCCATCTATGAATTTACATAGCACTTTATTTCATGTCCTTCTCTTACTCTGCTTTACGTCTCATACATGATATGTTATTGGACACTAATGGTGCTCAATCTTGGCTTTACTCACGTCGAGAGCTTCAAAAACAACTGCTACCTGTACCCATTATCCATAAATTCTTACTCAACTAGAGTTAAGTGAAGACTGTTTTTTAAAAGCTTCCCAGGTATTAATTGTGATGTGCAGCCAGAACTGAGAATTAAGAACCATGGGGCTGGGGATTTAGCTCAGTGGTCTAAGCACCTGCCTGGCAAGCGCGAGGTCGTGAGTTCCATCCCCGGTACTGCAAAAAAAAAAAAAAAGAGAGAGAATTAAGAACCATTGTTTCAAGGGATTTTCATCCTAATCCAGCATTATGCATGCTACCTTTCTTTCTTAAGATGGAGATATATAGCTATATAGAGAGATATATAGATGTATATATGGTGTTTGTAGTGCATAATGACTACATTCCTTGTGGGGAAGTGGTACACACACATACTATATTTTAATTCCTTTTTTTTCTTTTTTTTTTTTGGCAACAAGGTCTTCCTACGTAGTCCAGGCAGGCAATCCTCCTCCCTCAGCCTCCAGAGTGCTGGGGTTACAAGCATTCACTATCATGTCCGGCTCACATTTTAATTCTTTTTACTTCCTCTATCTCTCCCCCTCCCTCCTCTTAGGTTAAATTTAAATGAGGCACAGAGTCAAAAAACCAAAACAAACAAAATAAAACAAAAAAAAACAACCTTCAGCAACCTTCAGATAAAACTTAGAACCCTGAGCAAAAAGCCACCCACTGCTGATGAGACAACAAATAATGAATGTTATCTAGAATCAGCACCTCTTAAATTCTCTGGGTCCACACACAAACATCCTTACACAAAAGTCATAATCAAAAAGATGAATACTACTGAGCATCTCAAAACTCTCATTAAATTTGCACCTCTCCTTTCATCCCACCTCTGTTTATTTGCTTGTTTGGCTCTGAGCTCTCTCTCTAACTCATCTTTCCATTGCTGTTCTCTGTGCCCCACCTTTGCACTTCCCTTTCTTCTCAGTCCCTTCACTGAGCATTTTCTACCTCCTGGTGAAGTGGTGAAGTGATAGCCACACCTTCACCAAGGCCATCACTTTTTATTCTGCACATTCCTCTCCCCATGTTTTAAGAGTGACAGAGAATTAGCCTTCTTTTCCCTCCAACTACCTGTTCCAAATCATACTATTTCACCTTTGTTTATGGAAAAGGCCATTCCTTAGTAATTCCAGCAAGTTCTATCAATCATTTCTTATTATCCTTCATTCATTTGCCAAGTGGCAACCATCTTCTTTTCCACTTCAACTCCTAGCATACTGCTGGATTCTGTTATCTGTATGACTCAGAGATCCAGCTTCCCAGTTCCCTGGCCTCATACGCAGAGACCTTCACCCTTCTAACCTTTTAGCTAACCCTCTCTATGCCCAAATCTTGAATCAATAAGACCTGGCTCCTGGCTCTGTCTCTTTGTCTCTGTCTCTCCCTTTTCCTCTCTCTCTTTTCTCTCATCATATGTTATGGTATGTGTTCAGATGCCCCCCGCCAAAAAAACCTCATGCAATCATGGGCATGGCTGACTTTGGCATTTGTGATTGGTTCGTTGTCTAGCTCTGAGATTGGTGGTGTGAGTGTTACACCTGCCCAGGGGTGGAGCCAGCATATAGTGTAAGGGTGGGAAGAAGGTATGTCTTTCTTCTTTTGCTCTGTTTGGCTTGCTGTTTACAGTGGCCATGAATGGCTGCCCTGCCATGACACCTTGCTGCTTAGAGCCTACTGAGTATGGACTGATACCCCCAAAACTGTAAGAAATAAACCTTCCCTTGCTTCACTTTGGGCGTCAGGTATTTTGTCTTTAAAGTGAGACAAAAGTAACTAAGGCATCATATTTTTCAAAAATCTACTGCCTTACTTTTCTAATTACTTTTACACAAGAAGAGTTTTGACAGTTTTTCCCTTCCAAGGTAACTTTTTAGTGAGGGCACAATATACCATTTGTTGGATATGAGATCTCAGTTTGTGGGTTAGTAGTCTCTCAGGGTAGCATCAAAAAGGTCCTTTTGCAGTTCCTTTGAGGGTCCAGCATCTTGCCTCTAGCATTAAGCCAAGATATTTTGGTTTTTGTTGTTTTGTTTTTTCTTTGATACATAGTCTTGTTATGTTGCCCAGTCTGGCCTCAAACTCAGGATCATCCTGTTTGACTCTCTTGAGTAACAGATTATAGGGATGTATCACTGTACCTGGTTGAGTTTATATTCTTTTTTTTTTCTTTTGTCTTTTTGAGACAGGGTCTCATTATGCAGTTCAGGCTGGCCTTGAGCTTACTTTGTAGCCCAAGCTGGTCTTGAACTTGCAATGATCTTCCTGCCTCAGCCTCCCAAGTGCTGGGATTACAGGCGTTAGGAGTTTATATTCTTTTAGTGGGGGGGTGCCGGGGATCAAACTCATGACCTTGTGCTTGCCAGGCAGGTGCTTATGCTGCTGAGCTAAATCCCTGGCTTGAGTTTATATTCTTATATGGTTGTTCACATATACATTTATGACTTCTGACAATAATGGCTCCAACCAGATTCTTTTTGGGACAATCACATTCTAATGACTATTTCCTGTCTTTTTTTCAACAAACATTTATTTATTAATTCTTTAATAAGTACAATTCACTCTTCAAGATACTAATTGTAATGTAAGCTAGCTCACTTGCTCTGCTGTTCTCAGTGTATCTGTCCTTCACTGCCTCTATCTTGCCAGTTTCTGAGCCACACTACTTTCTCCTCTCTATTCCCCCCATTCACCACACATTTGCAGAGCACGCATCTACTGCTCTTTTTTCTCATTTCTTCCTATTACAAAAGATGCAATTGCCTCCGCCCTATGCAGAGATACTTCTTTCATCTGCGCTTAGAGAAACCATTATCTCTGCTGCCTTTGGTAGTCCTTTTTCTCTACTCTCACTTCTCTTCTGAATCACTGTAATCATTTAATCACAACTGTTATTAGGCACTTACTCAGTAGCAGACACTATATAAGACAGCATCTTATTTAATCCTCATAAAACCCTGTAAGAAAAATACTATTGTCTCCCTTTTTCAGAAGAGAAAACTGAAGTTTTTAAGACAGTAAATTTGAGCTGAACATGGTGATGCACATCTGTAATCCCAAGTACTCAGAAGACTGAGGCAGGATTGTGAATTGCCAGCCAGGAAACTTAGTGTCCTGTCTTAAAATAAGAGTATAGTTCAGTACTCCCCATGTTCAATCCTCAGAGCTTAAAAAAGAGAAAAAGAAATTTGTACTGAGTCACAAAATTAAAAACGCTATTCCAACAAAGTCCATCCATTTAATTACTGTGCTAAACTATCACTTTGAACAACATGTGGTTCATATCTTTGGCCACCACTGTCAATTCATTTTCTGTAGGCTGCCAAGAGGATCTATGTTAATTTTACCACAAATGTAGCATCTTACACAACACAAAACAGCTCAAATTGATTACCTTTCAGTTCTGGTTGTTAGAAGGGTGAGACGTGTCTGAGGCAACATTCTTTTTAGAGCCTCTAGGAGGGAATCTGTGGCTGTACCTTTTCTAGCTTTTCCAAGCCAGCTGTATTCCTACACTCACAATCCTCTCTTCCATCTTCCAAATTCAACCACATGGCATCTTCTCTCCTTTCTGACCTCTGCTATGCTACATAGCATAGCTCTAACTCTCCTATGCTACATATATCTTCTAAGGATGCTGGTAATTTCATTGGATCCACCGAGACCATGCAGGATAATCTTGCCATGCAATACTCAGTCACATCAGTATCAGTAAAGTCTTTTCTGCTACATGAAGTAACATATTGGCAGATTACATACATTGCAACGTAGCTGTTAGGGGACAGTGCATTATTTATGATCTTTATAAAATACAAATCTAATAATACTTATTGTAGAATCCTTTCATGATAAAGAATACTCAACATATGTTAGCTACTATATTTTTCTTACAGTTTGCAGTCCCTTATCTGAAACACCTGGGAACAAACGTGTTTCAAAATTCATAGTACAGGAATGCCACTGACTCACAGGAAGGGGCTGGTTTCTTGTTTCTCCTCTTGGTGGCCCATGACAGCCCTAGCTCACAGGAAGGGGTTGGCTTCTTGTTTCTCCTCCTGGCACACATGGCTGCTGCTGCTGCAATGTGAACAGAAGACTGCATAGAATCAACTTATCCTCCTTCTGAACCAACCTATAGAGGACCAGTTCCATGAGAAACCATAAATCTTGATTTACTATCCTATAAAACATGGCATGAATTAATGGCTGACAAGGGGCCAATGCTAAAGAGTATAGTAAATTTCACAAAGAATATGGTAAATATACTTGTGCCAAGTGGGAGAGTTATGCATGAAGATGGTGGATCAGAAGTTGCCTGATCTACTCAGTCAATTTTCTGGTCCTTATGAGGAAGAAATGAAGGAACTGCAGATATTACTGAGATACCTTTAGATAAAGTGAACTTTGCAATGTTTTGAACATTGAATAACACACATTAACATTTAAAAAATCCCACAAAATTCATAATACAGACTAATGTAGCTTAGTGTTGTTTTTTGGCTTGCTGTGTTGTGTTGTATTTTTGAGACAGGGTCTCACTATGTATTCTAGTCTGGCCTTAAACTCACTATATAGCCCAGGCTGGCCTTGCACTGGCAGCACCCTCCTGCCTCAGTCTCTGGAGCACTGAGCTTACAGGCATGCACCACCACACCTAGTGTAGTTTATGGAGTGTAGTTTATGTTGTACTAGAGTATTTGTTAGGAATGTACAAGGTCCTGGGTTTGATCACCAGCACTTCAACACAAACAAAAACAAATGACACACAGTAAAATAAAAAATAAAAGCTACATTCCCAGCACTCAGGAATGATTGATCCAGGAGGATCACAGTGAGTTCAAGGCCAGCTTAGGCTATGTATTGAGTTCAGGGCCAGTCTGAACTACATAGTGAAGGCAAAAAATTCAGAATATTTTGGACTTAGGATAGTAAAGGTATATACTGCCACACTGCATAAAACCCTTCACAGGTCTGTAGGAGGATGCTATAACACAGTACATTAGTGTTTCTCCAGTAAAATATATGGATATTTACAATAAGCAGATTAAACATGGATATAAATAGCTTCACATCAGTGTTGGTCACATTTGCCTACCAAATATTTGGTTTAAGTAAAATTTGCCCACAAAATACATAGTTTTTAAAACCTTCAATATTCAGAGACTTTTATTTTTGAAATACAAATAAAGCTTTTCAGAACATGTATGATTTTGGAAATTGCAGGTAACAGCTATGTAGCTACAATAAAAAGATAAGATTAAAATAGAATTTGAAAATCCTGAAGATCATTTAGAAAGCAGCTTTTTAATTTAATTGCATTTCCACTTTGGCAAAGTTTTGGTTTTTCTTCTTGAAAATTGCAAAGCTAAGGCAACCAATTGTTGATGGAAATTTCTTTTCATAGACGTTCCAGCTAACAAAATGAAGAAAGAAGGATAAAATATCACCATTTTGCAATGCCTAACAAATCATGAATCTAGGTAATTAAGAGCTTCTGTATTATTTAAAAAGATCCAACTAAGCCAGGCATGATGGCATATACCATTAATTCCAGCATTCAGGAGGCAGAGGAAGGTTTGCTAGTTTGAGTCCAGCCTGGGCTACACAGTAAGACCCCATCTTTAAAAATAAGTAGATAAATAATAGGCTAAATATTTAAAACAACTAAATATTTTGTATCTTCTTACCAAAATATCCAACCCACTTATGAAATAGTTTTGAAAAAAAAATTAACCCTGAATCTGATCAAGCTTCTAGACCAGTTCAGAGGAAATACTGAGAACAAAGAACACATGATAAATACATAAAAAAACTAGAAAGGTCTTGACTAGGTGAAACCGCTCAAGATAAAGATCCAGGTCAGTCAACATACACAATACAAGGTAGAAAGGCAAACAAAAAGAACTATAGATTAAAATTTAAAAATATATAACAACAAATTTCAGTGTATGGACCTTATTTATATTGTGATGAAACAAACCGTTAGAAGGAATGAGGGAAGGGAAAGGACGACAAAGAAAGACAGGAGAGGGGAAGGGGGACGAAGACAAGGAAACCAAGGAAACGCGATTAGAAAATTTGAATTCTGACTGAATCTTTGATGATATTAAGAAATTCAGTCTTTGGGGTGTTAACTTTTAAAACTCTTTATCTTTTGGAGATATGTACTAAAATATCTTCAGATGAAATTTAGGATGCTTCAAAATAAATCAGTTATGATGGGGGAAAGGAAAAGGAGGGCAGATGAAACAGTTGAAAACTGATGAGACTGGTTTGTGGACATATAACTGATACTCTTTTAATATGCTGGAAATTTTCATTATAAGAAAAAATGACATTTTTCTCAATGTAAACCAATTTTGACCTAAATTGTGAAATGTTTTAGTGCTTATGAAGAGTATTTGAAAACTACTGTCACGAAAAAAGATGAAAAACTAGAAAATGAAATGAAAATTTGAATATGTACAACTCAAAACTTAAGGAAACGATCTAAGAAAAATTTGTAGCATGGTATGTAGAGTGACAGTAGGGAAAAAAGTTAAATAGCCTTAAAAGCCAATTTTAACTTAAGCTAATTATAGTTTTAACGGGAGAGGGGTAGCTTTCAGGATTAGTTAGTCTTTCACCTGTTTTTGTTTTTTAAAGACAATTTGACTTTTCAAGGCTCCTTTATCCTGGACTCTGAAAATTGAGAGCTAGTTTCAATAAGGCCACCAGGTGGCGCATTTCTTAACATTTTTTTCAAGGTAACAAATACTTGAGAACCAGTATGAATACGTAAAAATAAATGCTGTCATTTCATCCTTCGTATTCTGCTTCTCTCAGGGAAAATAGTTTATAAGAATACAATAAAATAATCTGTTTCCCAGTTCTTTTCCTCTTTAGTGAGAGTTTGAATCTTTTATTAAATTAATAAGTAACAACAGACTTTTTCTAAAATAAAATATATTTGATCCTCGCATTACTAGTTTTCACATGGTGGCATGTCTCAAGGTGTGGACTTTATCTCACTGAATATTCCATGTAAGGCAGTTATGTTTTATTTTCCGAGAATTGTTCGATTTTTTTAAATTGTTTATTTAACTGGTCATTTGTGAGCTATGAACCTTAGCTTGAGCTCCTACATGCCATGATTCAAGAGTTCCTCGTTTCTAAAAAAATCATAAATTACTGCCTCAGGGGTTCCTAATACATGGAAATGTCTTGTAACTTCACCTGCTATCTTGATCTCTTCATCAGAACCGGGTACCTTTTCCGGGTCTGTATGTACCATCCATATCTGTGAACACTAAAGCTCCACTTTTGGAGGGTATAGGGTAGGAAGTACAGGAGAGTGGGGCGGTGAGGATCTCACTGCAGGATAAGCGACAATTCCCAGAATTCCCTGGGAAGCTCTTGGGAGCCGTGATTCATTCGGTTCTGTCCCCCCACCCCACCCTCCGTTCCTCCCACCATTAAAACACAGGTTCTTGGCTCCCGCTTCTGGTAAGTAAAGCTCGGTCGTCTCGCTTTGTCAGTCCCCTCATCCTAGCTCACTGTTACCAAGGCGCAAGAACAAACGCTCTGAATAAGAGTAGAAGAGCCGGGTGCATGCGTTGACCCGGAAGGAGTGAACCCGGAAGTGGAAGTGACCGCAGGTGGGCGGGGCTGCAATGTAGTAAGCCAGGAAGGGTTCCGACCTCAGTAAGGAATGTTAACGTCCTTTCTTGCTTTTCTTAGGTATTCACAATTCTTTCTTTAAATCCTGAGAGAGCTTTTACTTTTCCTACCCTCTACGGTGTCTCCTTGTGGAATGTCTCTGTGAGTTACTTAGTGTGATTTGCACGTGCTGCTTTTGCGGTGGCTTACTGTCGCTTCTGACGTGCAAAGTCAAAACTGCTCTTAAGATAGCACAAAGTACTGTTATTAGGGTGGGACTGGAGAAGTTTTGTTCTTCGTAGATGTAGATAACCCTAAAGAGTAAAAGTCTTGGTTTGTGTCCTTAAAATTAAACTTAATGACCTTGAGCATTATTCTGCTGTTAAGATGGAAATTTTTAGCTAGCAATATTGTAATAAAAACCTGTCATTATTTTATTCTGTTCACTATGAAGTGGATACACCCCCATTAATGTGCTTGAGATCAGATGTAAAGATGCACAAAAACTTTTGCTAAGTATGTAGCTGCTGAATTTTGATGAATTCTTCCACAGCCCATTTCTAAATAGGATTCAGTATGTTAAATTGGTCAGTACAAACTTGCAAATGTTGAATATTTAAGAGACCATTCCAATATTTTATTTCCTAAGCAGTCTGCTAAATTAGCAGATTTAGAGAGACCAAATGAAAGCTAATATAAAATGCACCTCCTCCCCGGAGATAGTAAACGGTGATTATTTCAACCTTGAATCTCAGAATTTTAGAAGCAAAATACATTACTTAGGACCTTTATATTTTCCCTTTTTGATTCTGTAAAACCACTGTATACTTTTCTTATCTCTGTTTGAAGGGAAGAAAACGGATAGCTATTGTACTCAGCCAATTTAAGCTGATTTAATTGTTAAAGTAACCTTTTTTCAAAAATTATGAAAGTAGTATGTGCTATTTGTGTAGAAGTCTTGGAAAAGTAGAAAAAATATAAAGCAAGCAAAATAATCCCACAAGTAGAGATCATTTTGTTAATATTTTGGTTTGTTCATTTTTTAGTTTTCTTTTGAAAAATACTGTATGTACTTTCCATATATTGTAGAATTTTTGGGAAAAATTAAAATTTTACTGTTTTATTTTTTTTACTTAATTTTGTATAATTATTTTTTTGGCTTTGTTGTTGTTGTTACTGGGGATTGAACTCACAACTGCATGCTTACAAGGCAGGCGCTTATGCCACTGAGCTAAATCCCAGCCACAATTCTTTTTTTTTTTTTTTTTATCTTTTTGAGACAGGGTCTCTCTATGCAGTTCAGGCTGGCCTTGAGCTCATTTTGTAGCCCAGGCTGATCTTGAACTTGCAACGATCTTCATGCCTCAGCCTCCCAAGTGCTGGGATTACAGGTGTGAGCCACCACACCCGGCACCAGCCACAATTCTGAATAATTATGATTGTCCTTTTTTTCACCAGACCTACTTTCTCCTGTTAGTATTGGAATTTTTCTTCTTTTAAGATCTTAGACAAAAGCAAAGAACCTTTGAAAGGATTTTTGCAGAAAAGCACTGATTTTGGGATAAGCAACCTGCATTCTAATACCAGCTCCGCCTCTCTCCAGTGATTAATAGTCTTAAATTACCTGCCTTTATTCAACATCTAGATACCTAAAACAAAATAATTAAAGAAGATATAGTCAATGTTTCCTTCAACCTTTAGAAATTTATAACTGTGAACCAATTAAAGCCTGCACAATTATTTATACTTTTCAAATATTTTTACACTTAGTTCTAGATTCTGGATACTTTCCAGGAAATAGCTGATTTAACCCATTCCATTAATATATTTTATTCACCTACTCTTTTGCCCTATTGTGTATTTTGCATACTATTTTGTTTTAATATATCGTCATTCAGAGATTTGAAAAATTCTGTGGATTATTGAATTTGGGGACTGTTTGGAGCTGGCTAATGTAGTGAACTAAACAAGCTTTCTTTGAAGCTCCTTCTGTCTTTATTATATCGTATATCTTTAAAGTCGGTTTTTTAATTTCGGATAATGTTTGTTATATTTCAGATGCTGAGATGAATCGCCACCTGTGTGTTTGGCTTTTTAGACACCCATCCCTAAATGCTTATCCCTGGTGTCACATCTGCCTCCATTCTCATCAGTTTAAACAGCTGCATCTTAAAACAAGACTGTGCGTGCTTGGACAAAATAGGAATCATGTTCTCCATCGTTTTTTAAATAACATTTGGTCCAGGAGTTGCTGTCATCAGGATACCAGAATGATCTGGAAGCATAAAGCATTTCAGAAATACATGGAAGACCTAAGTAAAGAATACCAAACACTTAGTCGGTGTCTGCAGGATGTCCCTGTGAATGAAGCAGACCGAAGGTGCATGACCCAAAGGCATGCTGAGTTGTCACTACTTGCAGCCATTTATCAAGAAATTCAAGAAGCTGAACAAGCAATCAAAGAATTAGAATCAATGTGCAAAAGTAGGTAAAAGATTGCATGTGACTTTCTAAGTTAAAGTTTTATTGAACTCTGCCTACAAGTAATAACCTCAACACTTAGCAAGAACAGGAGTATTATACTCAGGGTGTTTAACATATTTCAGTTACTAAAGATCAACTACTCAAGAGATCAGGCTGCTCATGGCACTTGCCAAAAAGTTCATAGGCTTTGGAGAATTTGATATGGACCTTATCAGAAGGTTTAATTTGTTGAGCAGATCTATCCTAAGCACTGTACTGCATACCAGGAATACAGAAGTATAGCTCCTATCCTATCAAAGGGCTTATAGCCAAGTAAATGAGAGTATATTTAAGTATTATTTGACATGGGTCACATGCTATCCTCTAGGAAGGTACAGAGTTTAAAGGGAGCAAATGGAAACCTCCTAGATGAGGTTGCACATTAGAGGAGGCATAAATGAAGCTTTATTTTGCAGATGGTATATCTTTTTTTTCTTTTTTTAGAAATTTATGTATCTCACAATTTTAGAGATGTATGTATCTCACAATTTGGGGGGAACATATGCCACTGTATTTGTTTAGCTCTGGTAAGGACTTCACAACAGATGGTATCACATGGTAGAAGCTCAAAAGTTATTCTTTAATACTTATTTTAATTGTAGTTTTAGATTATTTGGAATTAATATTCTTGTAAACTTTTTCCTTTTCACTACTGGAGATTGAACTGAAGGTCTTTTACATGTTAGGCAAGTATTCTACCAGAGATAAATGCCTTGTTCTTCAAATTTGTATGTTTAGTGGCTTGAAGAATTTTCTAGGACAGTTAACACATTTCTTAGAATCCATGGAATTATTTTAGTACTATGATCAGATAATAAACCTATGTATCTTTACTATTATGTTAGGGCTTGAACAAAGCATCTCCACTCATACAAGGGCCTTGTTCTTCAGAAGTTTACATATTACCAACAAAGTATTCAATAATCTTTCAGATCTATAATCTTCCAAAATATGAATATCTGATCAGGCACAGTGTTAGATGCCTATAATCCCAGCACTTAAGGAGAGGATCACAAGTTTGAATCCTGCCTAAGCAACTTATCAAGACCCTCTCTCAAAGTAAAACATGCAGAGGGCTGGAATATAACTAAGTAATAGAGTGTCCCTGGGCACAACCCTTAGTACCATGTCCCCCTCCCCAAATTTTATATATATATATATATTTTTTAATGTATTTATATGTATGCATATGATCAGCTTACAGTTTCAAAATGGAAATATCTAAAATAGTTTTTAGATTTCAGAAGTCTAACTAAAGTGACTTATTCTAAAAATTTGGTAGAGTTAGCTCAGTCATTAACTTATTTATTCACCCAACATTCACAGATTTACTATATACCAGGCACTGTGTAGGAGACAGGCAAAAAAGATGAGTAAGCCTTGAGGTTACCATCTAATTTGGGAAACTCACCACATGGAAGTGAAATGCAATATGACAAATGCTTGATATACAACATAAACCAAGCTTTTAAAGTGTCTCAAAGAAGGACGTAATTAATTCTATCAGAAATGGTTGAAATAGACTTTGAAGAATGATTTTCTGTATTAGAAAAACAAAGGAGGAGATTCCAGATAGAGGGAAGATTATATGAGCTAAACTAAGGAAGCTGAGGATGTGTAACATTTTCAGCATGTGGTTTATAATGTAGAGTGACAGTGTCACAGACTAATACATTGTGATAGGTCTCCAGTGCCCTGCTGAGGAGGTTCTGGGATACACAGGTTTCTGGTTTTTGGTGTCATATCAAAGAAACTGCTGCCTCATACAAAGTCACCAAAAGTTTACACTTACTTTTCTTACAAGAGTTTTGTATTTTTAGTCCTCACATTGAAGTCCTTTGGATATGGTGTGTTCATTTTTATGAGGTAATTTTATTATAATTTTTTAAAATTAAGTTTATTGATACATTTTGGATATACAAAATGATCACATTAATTATAGGGAATTTGAACCTGTATGTGATATAACTTGATTCTGTTTTCCCATTTCCCTATGTTCCCTTCAGTCCTTTTCCCCTCCTTATTTACAAAACTTTTGTTTCCATTTTGTCCTTCATTTCTAATCTTTTTTTTTTCTTTTCCCTTCCTTCCTTTTCTCCTCTTCCCTCCTTAGTCCCCCTTCCCATTTGAAAATTTTCTTTCTATTTTGCAATAGCTGTTATCCATTTTGGTCTTTATTTACCCTTTCAGTTTCTCACATTAGAGAAACAATGCAGTATTGATGCATATGTGTCTGATTTATTTCACTTAAGAGTATGATCTCAAGGTGCATCCATTTAGCTAGATTTATTGTAATTTTTAAATTCAGCTGTTTCTTAATTTAGTATTGCTTTAACATTTTTTCTCTTTAAAAATCTTCAAAATATACAGAAATTGAGAGATAAATATTGTAGACTAAGCTAAGATTGAACATTTACACCGGTTTTGCTGTTGACTTTTAGTTTCTATTCCTTATGTTCCACCCTGTTTTATTGAAGCTTAGAAGTGTTAAGTGATGTCGAGGCCGAGTCACTAGTATGCCTGTAAAATGCTGGATGTCCAAAGCCTTACGTGTTCCTGTTTTCTGTTAGTGGTACTACAAGTTTCTCCTGCAGGCTTACTGAAGGTGTTTTTTACTATTGTATAATGCCACTTAAAATTTTAGTTTTGAGAAAGTTGCACATACATAGGAGGAGCTTACTAAGTGCTTTCTAATTAAGTTGATGTGACCTCTTTCAGTCTTGGTATCATTTAATATTAATAGGTTAGATTAGATTATTTCAGAAGGCTCCATCAGCTGTATGATTCTGTTTTTATGTAATAATTATGGTAATAGCTATATTTATTGTTTTACTACATGCCACACTTTAAGCTAAAATACTTTATAAATGTTATCTCCTTTGAATGGTCATAGTAAATTTATGAAGTAGGAATTGTTACTGTTATCCCCATTTTATAGATGAAGAAGCTAAGAGATTAAATTACCAAAGGTTAATCAGCCATACAGGAACAAGGATTTGAACCCAAGCAATGAGAGTCCAGAGTCTCTGCCCTTACCCACTGCACAATGATTCAAGTCCAATAGATCTACCTCCACAATGTATCCTGCCTGAGCCTCTTTCTATTCTTTCCGTGTTTTTTGTTTTGAGAGCCATAAAGAGGCATATTAGGCAGAATTGAAAATACACACTCAAAAATAGTGTCTCTCTCAAGAGACACTGGAACTAGACTTATAGTCTGGAACTAGGATTTTTTTTTTTTTTTTGGAGGCAGTGGAAGCCTGTGGAATTTGTGAATTTGTAGGAAATTTCATTTTTACAGAGGAAAAGCAGTCTACTGTTTTTTGTTGGTTTTGTTTATTTAGGATAAGTGATCTAAGATATTTTGCCTAAAAACATTCTTTGTAACCTTTGTATCTGTTCTCTAAAGGTCAGGTTTCTGCCCTTTACCTTATCAACTAATTTTGTATTTAAAGTGTCTTTACGGAATTTTACTTGTGTTAGGCATGGAAGAAAAAAACAATAAATAAGCCTAGGGAGTACAAGTATGAATAACCTTGGGTAATTTTGTGTCCTAAAGTTGCAGTCTTTTTAAAAGTACAGATTTTAAATTACAGTATTCTTTGTCTCCTTTTTCACATAACTTTATTTTTTATGATTTATCCTCCTCCCCCTTCCTGTATCCTTAAGGGATGCAGAGGAGCTGAAGGTCCATATTCTTACAGGTGCTTCAGGCTAAGAAGAGGTGCCAGGGATTGAAAGGCTTGTCCTGACCAGTGTAAAGGAGACACAGGAATACAGAGCTCTGTTCTTTGAAGAACCATTATGTTTTGATAGTCCCTTTTATTATCCTGGTCAGTATTAGGAGTCAGTGTTACATTCTCTGTTCTGTAGGTGATGGTTTGTCCTCTTAACATACTGCTTAAGTTGTCTGTTAGAAGTCATATTTTCAGGTCTTGATGCCTCTTTATCTCCCAGAGCTAGCTTGCCAAAGGGAATGTCACCATAGGGAGTCTGAAGAGGTTCCCCGAAGTGGAGATGGGAAACCTAGACTTAGCTCACCCTTGGGGCAGGTTCACTGATTTCTGCCACAGAAAAAGAGTTTTCAAAACATGTCAGTGAGAGGCATAAAGAAGTTTATTAGACAGAATTGGCAATACACACTCAAAAAAATGTATTGTGGGCCCTCAAGAGAGAGGTACCGCACTAATTTGAATTTTCATTGTATTCCTGACCTAGATGATTACAATCAGTTCCTAACTTTCAAGTCTCACCTCCAGGCTGTCTAGGCCAATCTTGTTTGTTTTGTTTTGTTTTATTTTTTGAGACAGTATCTTGATAAGTAGTTCAGGCTGGCCTTAAACTCACTATGTAGCCCAGGCTGGCCTTGAATTTGTGGTGAGCCTCCTGCCTGAGCCTCGGAAGTGCTGGGATTGTAGGTATGCACTACCATCCCTGGCATAGGCCAGGTAGTCTTAATCATATTATCACCTAAAAATTTTGGTAGCTCTCATTGCCTACAGAGATTTCTGTTTTTGACAAAAAAATCTCTGCTGACTAACGGTAACCTCTTTGTATAGTATATTCTTTTTGCATGTTCTATCTTCTAGTCAAAAAAGACAACTTGCCCTTCCCTGAACATAGCCATTCTTTTCCAGCTGAGTCTTTCTTTGCTCCTCAGTTTCACCTTGTTAAAAGTTAGTACCCTAGCCAGGCGTGGTGGCTCACGCCTGTAATCCTAGCACTCAGGAGGCTGAGGCAGGAGGATCTTTGTGAGTTCAAGACCAGCCTAGGTTGCAAAAGTGAGCTCAAGACCAGCCTGAACTGCATAGAGAGACCCTGTCTCAAAAAGAAAAAAAAAAAGTTAGTACCCTTACAAAATTTGCCTTATATGTCATACTCTGGCTTCAACCTCTTTCTGAAAACAAGTGTAGTTACTTTTTTGTATTTTGTGTTATAGTCTGTTGGGCAATTGTCTTAACCTCTGCCTCTAACCTCACTGTCTTCCTCTAAGACAAAACTTGAGTCTTACTCATTTTTATATCTTCTGTAGCACCAAACATGATAAAATAGGCTTTCAAATCTTTATTTATGTAATACAATGCAACTAAATCGGATTCTACAGCAAATAATAAGAGACCACAAAAATAACTCCAGATGATTGCAAAAGAGGTTTTTCTGCTATCATTGAACTGCTATCATTGAAGTTATCTGTGGAGTGATACTAGCCTCTTTCCATCTGTGGCATTTATGCACAGTGGGGTTCCAGTGGTGAGGGTACAGCTCTGCAGCAGGTGATCCAAAATTACAGTTAGTTTAGATGGCACCTGAAGAACCATGCATAATATTCTAAAGTCTTGAATTAGGCCTCTTGTTTCTGCCCCTTGACACAGTGGCAAAGCCCTTATCACATGTTGTAATTACGTGTATGTGTCCATCTTTTCTGGTCTGAGCCATGTGAGACCTGGAACCATGTTTTATTAATCATTGTGCCCTTGGCAACTAGAAGAGTGTCTAGCGCGTATTAAGTGTTAAATACGGTATTAAAAGTGTAAATGAAGCACATAATCTCACCATACTCAAATGACTTCTCTGATTACAGAAAGACTTATAAAGTGCCTCTTTTCCTTTTATGTATATTTTTAAGAGTAGGGAGTATTGAGAGAAAGAAAGTTTCTGCCTAAGAGGGATAAAAGGGGCAGATCCTCGCCTTTTTTCCTTTGTAGGTATTAATCATTTCTGTTCTCTGCTTTATAATTACTAAGAATCAAAAATTTCTACCTCAATTTGAGGTTTTTAGCAGTAGCACGTACTACTTGTCTAAAGCAGTGGAGTCAAAGATCTCCATACTTGGCCACTGTATCATCTTATTTTGCTACAGTTCCATGGTTTAATTTTCTGTTTTTGAAAAGATATGATCCAGGCAAGGTGGCACATGCCTGTAGTCCCAGCACTCAGGAGGTTAAGGCAGGAGAATCACTGCAAGTTTGAGGCCAGCCTGGTATGCATAGTGAGTTCAAGGCCAGACAAACCTACATAGCATAACCCTGTTTCAAAAGAAAAGAAAAGAATCACTGATTCCAGTTACAAAGATGTATTTTTTTGAGCCACATGGTGTTTTTTTTAATATGCTAGATATAAATGTATCAAGAGATTTCAAGGGTTTTTTTTCTGTTTTTGAACAAATAGAGGTTCTAATGATGTTGGATCACATCACAGAATATTGAATTGTAACTCTCTTCAGACAGGAAGTGCTCATCCCTACTTTAAAACTTAACCTTATTTGTTTTTTTTTTTTTTTAAACTTATGTAGTTAATCACTATTTTTATAATTAGAGACTTTCAAGTAACAGTCTTCGGGGGGGGGGAAAGCCAAGGTCATTGCTGTTTCTCACACTGAGTTGTTTGCACATGGTTAGCAAATACTTGTTAAGTGACATTCTAATTATTCTTTTTATATTATTCCTTGCTTTCCAAATTAAAATAAAACTTAGTGGGTAAAGCTGAAGTAACTATTTAAGACTCCCTGCAAATAGTTAAAAACTGTCATTATTCTCGTTGCTGGCTTTTTAGGTCTAAATGAACAAGATGAAAAACAGTTACAAGAACTTGCATTAGAAGAAAGGCACAACATTTATCAAAAAATCAACACACTGTACAGTGAGGTATGTTTTAGGACATAGACTAATCTCAGTACTGCTAATAATCTTCATGTAGACTACACTTTGCTGTTCAAGTTATTTCCCAAACACTGGCTTTTGAAGCGTTCTCTTGTGGTAAGTACTTAGCTGGGCTTTGTGCAGTAATTTGCTGCAGAATGAGGTTGAAAAGCTGGCAGTGTGAGTGAATAAAAGAGAGACACCCAGAGGCGGGGGTGGGGGGAATTTATAGCTGAATCTTTTACCTTGCCAGGCAAAAAGACACATGCTGGGGAAAAAAAAAAAAACATTTTCCACAGGGAAGAGTCCAGAGTTTTTAAGTGGTAGAAGGGGATAGGATAGGCTCATGATGATGTGGTTAACCAAGGATTGAAAATTTGCACTATGGATAGAACGGGATGAACCCAGGGGTGTAGAGACAGTTAATACAAGTCCTTATTGCGTCTAGTTAAGGCTTTAGCATACTGGGGTTTCTTAAAATCCATAATACTCCATTAATACCAGCTGATATTTCCCATATAAGCAGACTTTTTCTTTCTGGCTCAATGGATAGTTTGTCTACAAAGACAGTGAAGAACACACACTACCGTGTACCATATTTCCTTCTGTTGTATTTGCCATCATCCTGCCTTTGACTTCCTTACTGTGGGAATCCAGGGAGGGGGCTTTTTCATGGGACAGAGGGGGGTTAAGTATAGGTTATTAGTATCAAAGTTTAATCAAAGATAAAAGAAAGATATCTGACTCCTAATATTCTATCCCACCGACTGAATCATTTTTTAACAGAGATGAAGTATTTCAGAAATTGGCAGTAGGGAGAGTAATAACACATAAGTACTTTTAGTGTGATTCAAAAGACTTTTTAATAATAAGAAAATTGTCTCCCTTTTCTAAGAGGAATGTTGATTCATCCTTTATTAGGAATTCCTTTTCTTGACTGAGAAACTCTTTGAGCCTTTTCTTGGGAGTCCTCAACATAATCTTTAAACAGAGTAACCCCACTAAAAAGGCAAGGCATAGCATGTCATCTGCCATCATTTGTGGCAGGGAAAATATACAATTATATGTTAAAGTTGTTCATTTCTTTAAGATGAAAATTTTCAAAGCTTTGCTTCATTCATTAGATGAAAGAAGCAACTGTTCAGAACTAATTACAAGTGCCAAAATCTGAAGAAAATTGAATAGAACATTGGACTTTGATCTGAACTGCATTTCAAAAAATTAAGATAACCTGATAGCATTGTAGAAAAGGTCCAGACAAACAATTTCATTGTTGACATGACTTGATCACCTATTTTAGTCTAAGTAGTTTTGCTTCTTATAGTATTTTAGGATAAACCTTCTTGATACACTAAGGGATTTTGTTCATTACTGATTTTTTTAAAAATCAGGGCTTTTATCTAAGTTCAAGTAAAACCAAAGAAAATCTACACACCGTTGATGCCTTTTATTTAAGTCCAAGTAACAGTAGTATACAGAGGAAAATCTTTATACTAAAGCTGTTTTTTTCCCCTCTTGTCCAGCTTTTTCAGAGTCTGTTACCAAAGGAAAAATATGACAAAAATAATGTTATTTTAGAGGTGACATCTGGAAGAACCACTGGAGGTCAGTAAAGTAATTTTATTGTAACACTGAAAAGTTACATTTTACCTTGATTCGGTTTACTGTGGCTTCCTTTTTTTTTTTAAATCTTAAGACACTGTCTCACTATGTAGTTTAGGTAGCCTGGACTCTTTTTGTAGCCCAGGCTGGCCTTGAACTCAAGCCCATCCTCCTGCCTCAGCCTCTTGAGTGGTGGGATTACAGGCTTGTGCCTGGCTAGTCTAACTTTAAAACTTCATTAAATGTGTTTGTTTTGGGAAATGGTCTTTTCCTAGGGACCTTGTACTCAAAGATGGCTTTCTTTCAAATTTGTGCTGACTGAATGTTTTATTTGTCTTTTAGGTGATATCTGCCAACAATTTACCCGAGAGATATTTGACATGTACCAGAATTATTCATGCTATAAGCACTGGAAATTTGAACTTCTAAATTATACACCAGCAGATTATGGTAGGCATATTTGAAGATTTTTGTGCATAGAAGATACTGAAAATTGTTTTATCTCATTCTATATTAGAACCATGTTGCCCTATTCTTTTGTTCTTTTTATTTATTTATTTATTTATTTATTTTTAAAGACAAGGCCAGCCCAACTCTTGGAAGCCTCTTGAGTGCTGGAGTCACAGACATGTGCCATCAAGCCTGGCTAAATATTTGGTCTTATATGTATTAAACGCTGTTCCATAGGTTTGTCAATCATAGTGTCTTATAGCAGAGTTCTGGAAGAAAGAGCAGGAAAGAGGGACATATCCTTCTAAGAAGGACTATGTGTATATTAAAGTCTTTTACTCTGAAAGAACTATTATCATTTATACAGTACAACCATAAAATCTATCCGTTAGATTAAGTAGCTAATGATGCATTAGATTTGTATGGGAATGCAAAAAGGGCAATTATTTGTCTTTAGTTTCAGGAAATATCCACTGAAATTGGGCTAATAAAATTTATACACTATCAACATCAACAAACAGTATAAGGCCTTAAACCTCTAAACAATCAAGTATGAATCAGGTACAGTGGTGTACATCTGTAATACCAGTACTTGGAAGGCCATGGGAGCAGATTTGAATTTTTTTTTTTTTTAATCAGGGATAGAACTCACAACTTCACACTTGCCAGACAGGCGCTCATGCCGCTGAGCTAAATCCCCAGCAGATTTGAAATTTTAAGTCCCACCTAGGCAACTTAGCAAGACTGTGTCTCAAAATAAAAAATGAAAAGGGTCAGAGATGTATCTCAGTAATATGACATACCTAGGTTTTATATCTAGTACCACCAAAATATATATATATATTCAAATATGTTAGTTCAAAATATCTGATAGCAATTCTTGCACTTTTTCCATTCACTTAATCTGTCTCAAAGTTTTTGTTTGCTTGGTTATGCAGTACTATACCATAGTACACAGAATGGTTATAAATAAACACAAGCTCCAAATAGGGGAAGAAGATTAATATAAATTAAACACTGGAAAGAAGTAAAAGCCAATGTATTGTATAAATTGTAGTTGGCACAGAGTTTAAGTATAGCCAGCATTCATGAAAGGAGAACATTTCCTGTAGGAGAGGGAAGGAACAACCTGAACAGCAGCATGGTGGTAGGAAGCCTCTTGGTGTATGGGTGGCACATTGAAGAGGCCAGTTTACTGATGGCTTATTTGCAGTGGATTATACTGTAATAGCTGACATAAATTTGAATGGGTGGATTTTGAACAAACTTTTCTAAAGATAAGGAGCCATTATGTAGTTCAGTTGGACCTCAAAGTCACTGTGTAGCCCAGGCTGGCCTCAAACTCATGGAAATCTTCTTGACTCAGCCTTGCAAATACTGGGATTTCAGGCATGTGCTACCACATCTGGCTAAGTAACTTTGTTTTTTGTTTTGTTTTGTTTTGTTTTGTTTTGCTTTTGCTGTTTCCAGGCAAGGTCTCACTATATAGTTCACGCTGGCCCTGAACTCACTTTGTAGCCCAGGCTGGCCTCAAACTCTCAATGATCCTCCTGTCTTAGCCACCTGAGTGCTGGGATTACAGGTGTGTGCCACCACACCCAGTGTAATTTTGAAAACAGAATAAACCCTGACTGTGGCACAGGATTTGAAGATATTGGTATGATTTTAACTTGATAAAATACACATTTTAAGAAGATTCTTGCCGGTTGTTGTACACACCTGTAATCCTAGCACTCGGGAGGCTGAGGCTGGAGGATTGCTGCAAATTCAGGGCCAGCCTAAACTGCATAGTGAAACCCTGTCTCAAAAAGACAAAAACAGGAAGGAAGGAAGGAAGGAAGGAAGGAAGGAAGGAAGGAAGGAAGGAAGGAAGGAAGGAAGGAAGGGAGGGAGGGAGGAAGGGAGGGAGGGAGAAAGGGAGAAAAGAAAGAAAGAAAGAAAGAAAGAAAGAAAGAAAGAAAGAAAGAAAGAAAGAAAGAAAGAAAGAATCTTTTGCCAGCAGTATAAAAATCGAAGAGACTAGGTTTAAGGCAGCCCACAGAGAGGTCTTTAAAGTAATCCAGAAATACCTAAGAGTTAGAAGAATAGTTAGGGATACATGTGAGAGACTTTAAAAGGATACATGGGCAAACTTGAGTTACTGACTGGATAAAAGAAGGGCTCTTGCTTGTCCAGTATGTTCTGTATATACAACCTCTTGACCTTGTGGTCCCCACAATCCTGTGAGGTAAATGCTAATGTCATTTTACAGATACAGGCTTAGAGAGTAACTAATCCAGGATCACACAGTAAGTAAGGGGAATCCTCTTACCAGTCCGATCCACAGCCACAGTACAGCTTGCTAATCTGCACTGACACAGGAGATGAGCCACAGGGGTTCTAACCTTTTTAGCTGGGGAGATTGTGATATTTACTCATGTCACTGTGTTTGAAGCAAAGCCCATTTGGAAAGAATAGTGATAAAGGTTTTTTGGGTTTTGTTATTGTTGTTAGTACTGGGGGTCAAACTCAGGGCCTTGCATGTGCTAGGCAAGCGTTCTTCCTCTAAGCTACATTCCCGGCTTCTGGTGAGTGTTTTTTAAATTAAGTGTTTTTTAAATTAAATTAAGTTAGAGGTTATAGCAGTTAGACAAAGAAATATCCAGTAAATACTGAACTTGTATAGCCTTTGTGAGAGAACAAAATTCAAGAAAGGGTGCTGGGGATTTAGCTCAGTGGTACAAGTGCCTGCTTGGTAAGTGTGAGGTGAGTCCAATTCCCAGTACAAAAAAAAAAAAAAAAATTCAGGAAAGATGTTTGATAGATATTAACACAGAATTGATGTCTGATTCTGAGAGAATACATAAGGGGGAGTTTCTAGAGGGAAATTGCAACACCAAGCCTTGGAAAATGTCCATATTTAGAAAGAGAATAGTTGACAAAAGAAAGAAAATTCATATATGCAGGAAAAGGATAAGAACAATATAGTATTATGGAAGCAAAAGAGGAGAAAGTTTCAAGGAAATTTTAATCTGAAATGGCAGTATTCTAAAGACAAACTAGGGACATAAGAATTAAGATGTGTTATGTACATGTATCAACTACATGTAGTCACAGTGCATGCAATCATGTACTGTAAGCATGTACTAATAAAAATAGGTATTAAAAGGAAAAATACAGAACAAAGATAAAAACATTGTAGGTCTCAAAAAAAATAGAGAATAGTGGGAAGTGCCGTCTGTGACGTTTGAGATACGTATTTTAAATAGAACTTTCAGGAATAAAAGGGATATGAACTTAATAACAGGAAAAAAGATTCTGTTCCAGGTATTGAGAACAGCCTAAACAATGGTTGGAAAAAACACGTATTCATTGGCAAAGTAAAATAAAGATATTTTTAAACGTCCTTAAAAAAAAAGCATTTAAAATGTTTTACTCAAGTACCTTTAAAATTAAAGACCTAGAGTAAATTTCTATTCACTGAAGTTATAAAACAGTTTGTTTTGTTTTGTTTTGTTTTGTTTTGTTTTTGGTACCAGGGATTGAACTCACAACCTTGTGCTTGCCAGGCAGGCGCTTGTGCCACTGAGCTAAACCCCTGGCCCCTATAAAATAATTTTTAAAAAATTGACACTATTATAACCAGTTAGGAGAAAAAAAGATGTGTATAAGGAAAGATTGCAATTCAAGAAAAGAAACAAAAGAATCCACCTTATAAAATCTACATATAAAAATATATATACATATGTATTAAACTTATATTTTAAAAATCTATATAATAAATATACAAATATTAAATCTTATATATTTTAGTTTTTTTAAATTTTCAGTTAAAATAGGAAGGAACTGATAGTTACAGAAATTTATGCTACACTTACAGCAGAGATTGAAAAATAATTTCATCCAAAAACTCATGTATTAAATTAAAGTTATAATTTTGTGAGAATAGGTACAAACAGAAACTATACTCAACCATTACGTCAATAGTTCAAACTAATTGATTGTAAGATAGTCTTTGTGAAAATAGTAGAGGGTAATAGTCTTTGATATGTAGTACAGGGCTGACAGTGTTATTTTGTAAGCTGATATCTAATGAATTGAAATAGTTTCCAAATTAAAGATATTCTTTTGAAATGTATTGCATTATCTCCTCCATTTCCAACAAATTACAAATAAAATTGCGATTTTATTTCTACTCTTCAGTTGAATTCAAGGAGAATTTATTTAAATAATGTTGTGATTAATTAATTTATTTATTTTTAATTTTTTTTTGGTTCTGGGGATTGCACTCACAGCCTTGCGCTTGCCAGGCAGGTGCTTATGCCCCTGAGCCAAATCCCCATTCCCATGTTGTGATTAATTGATATGTCCAGAAGACATACCTTTCATTAAGACTGTGAGAAATAAATTTTGAAGGAGGCCCTAATATCAGTTAAAAGCCTTGTAATCACTGTTCTCTATAGGTTGGATTTTGGTCATTAATTGGGAAACTTCTATGCAGTGGGAATAATTGGATGCCAGGTAGAAGGAACCAGATGGTACTCAACTGTGAAAGGCAGTGTGGGCACAGTTACTAGACAGCAGAGTCAAAGAAGCAATCAGAATAATCTGACTTGTGTGGACTTACAGCATTGATTGGTGTTCGTACAAGTAAAATAATAGGAAACCTACTGAATTCTTTCTTGATCTGTACCAGAGGAAAATTCTAACTCAAGAGAGCAAATGTCTCTCTTGAATCAAAGAAGCAGAGATTTTATGGTTTCTCAGTCAATTCCCAGACTTGAACTAATTTACAGACCCAAAACTTCTTGAATGAAGAGGGGATCAGTCTCCTCAGAGAAAGACCCTTGTACATTGCCAAAATGTCTATATTATTAACCTTTCTCTCAGCCTTCCCAAAAGGAGCTATGGTATTTTAACAGAGGAACTGGGATGAAGGAAATAATAAAATCCTTAGAGAACTGTTTTACAGTTCTGGAGCACATAATTGAAATAAATATACTAAGCAACTGAAAGAATCCTCAGCTTTTATTTGTGGAGCAAGGACCATTATGGAGACAAAAAGCCAAGTGAAAGCCATTAGCATGGTTGCCTAGTAAACCCAAGGCACTACCATGTTCCTAGAGGGTTTGCAGAAACAGTGCAACCATGAAAAACTTGAAAGATACAGGAGTGGTAATTCCCACCACATTGCCATTCAGATGTTTTTCTTGGCCTGTGTAGAAGACAGAGATCTTGGACACTGACAATTATCCAAGCTTCACCAGGTGGTACAGCTATTGTACCAAATGTGGTTTTGTCACTTGAGAGATTAATACATCTTGGCACCTGGTGCGTATCTACTAATCTGGCAAATGCCTTTTTATATCTATTTGTCAGTAAGGACCACTGAAAGTAATCATATGGCAGGTCCAGCAATACACCCTCACTGTAGTTGCCTAGGGGATGTAGCAACTCTCCAGCTTTATGTCATGTTTGATTTGGTTTGGTTTTGAGGCAGGGTTTCACTATGTAGTTCAGGCTGGCCTTGAACTCACTACTTAGTCCAGGCAGACCTCAGACTCATGCCTTGGCCACCCAAGGGCTGGGATTACAGGTGTGTGCCACCATTCTCAGTTTATGTCACAGTTAGTTTGCAGGGATCTTGGTAGTCTTTCTGTGCTACATAATGTACCAGTAGAGCCAATGGCGTCATTTCTGTTACTACTGCCTTTTAGCAGCTAAATATCAACTTTGTACTAAACATTCTGAATATGTCTATAGTTCATCATGCTTACATAATCTTCACATCATGCTTGCTTCAATCTTTCAAGTGTATAGTACTCCAAACTTATATCTTATTACTTACTGCTTTTTACAAATAAGGGGACCAGCAAAGGACCAATTCAGTAACTTGAGCATGGGCACAGAATTAGGAATAGGAGCTTGAATTTGAATCCACTCAGCCTATCATGGGCTTTTTCAATTTATATAGGAGAGTTGTAGCCTTCTCTTTTTTAGCTTGTATAAATTAAAATATTTTACTCAACATGAAATAAGAGGAGCGAGGGAAAAAACATTTTAATTACAGTACTGAGAGATTGAACCCAGCATCTTTGTACTGAGATACATCTCCAGCCCTTTTTATTTTTCTAATTTTGGGACACAGTCCCACTAAGTTGCCTGAGCTAAACTTGAACTTAGAATCCTCCTACCTCAGCCTCTCATGGTGCTGGGATTATAGGCTTGAGCTACCTGCCTGGCTAGGGGGATAATTTTAAAAGAGTGTGAGGCCTTATAGCCCAGTGGTAGAATGCATAGCACCTGCATGGACCTTGCATAGCACATGCAGAGGCCTGGCTTCAGTCCCCAGCACCAGCATAAAAAAAGTCATGGCTTCACTTTCAGTTCCTGGTACGTTTTTTTTAACGTGTCTGACCTTATACACAGACTGTGACTTAATTTTTTCATGTCATGCCGGAGTCCAGCTGCGGCAGGGCTAGGGTTTCCCAAAGGTGGACAGGGAGTCGGCGATTGAGAGACAGAAAACACTGCACACCAGTCTGTGAGTGAATCTGAATCCGCTTTATTTTTTAGAAGCTGGAATATATATATGCTAACCTTGGCAGTAACCCCCAGCCCCAAGCGGGAAGCGCCCCAGGCTTAGCAGGTGTTAATTAACTTTTTTCATCTTTGTAACATCTCAATCTTGTTACTTAGTTAGTTTGGGAAATGTAAGCCGAGGCACCTGGATGCCTGCAGGAGGAAGAGATGCGGGTGAGGCTATTATGTGGCTCCCTACATTGTTTCCCTTATCACTTATGGGAGTATGGCAGTTCCTGTGAGAACAGCGCCTGTCTTAGGTCAAGGACTCTTCATATGAATCCAACCAGGCCTTACCCGTCATGGGCCTGCAGGACAGCAATAGGTCCTGTGCCTGTCTTAGGTGGCCGGCGGGTAACATATGTGTCCCGGTTGCCCGTCTTTGGCTGCCTGTCCAGTGTCTCAGGGCAGTTGTCTCACAGGAACCCCGCAAATCCTCCTCCATGAGCTCTCCCATTTCTCTCACATTATTTACAGAAGGCAAAACCCCACAATCAGTCCTCACAAAGGGGTTATCTAGAGGGCCTCCAGCAACCCCCCTGGAGTCTCCACCCTCGACTCCATATTGAGCATTACATAAAAACATACACATGTGAACTACACAAATTACAATTATCAGTACAAAACATTTCAAGATCCCCGCGCCCAATTCCCACATGCGGTGTCCTTTTC
>PVLA01001736.1:0-13316 GCA_004027455.1 Hydrochoerus hydrochaeris | reverse complement strand
GATGGACTAGGACACGGCATGGACAGAAAAGGGCACTGCAATGTCACGTGTCCCCTACATGCATGTTAGCTTCATCTTTTTTCAAAACTAACAGTACTTTGCTCTGTTGCTGGAGGAAGACTAGCTATGTTGAACTTAGTAATAGAGTATGTCACTCTTTGGTTCCTAAGGCATTTCAAGGGTCTGAACCTAGACCTACTTTTTGTCTAACATATGGACTAGAAACTAGTTGGGTTAACTGACTTTAGGTACTGTATCTTCATTAGAAGTATATTAGGAAGATGTCAGCATCTGTGGTAGCATAGTTTTTAATTTGAGTCCCCACAAAAGAACACACAGAGCAACTAGATAGCAACATCAAGAACCCAAGGTCAGCTTTTACTAACATTAGTTGCAGACTGTCCACACAAAATCCCCAAATATACACGATATGATCAAAAAGTAAAGTGAGTATTTAACTTTAAAAAAAATTATTGCAGTAAAAGATGCACTGCCATTAATCCCCCTCATTTTTTATTTCATTTCTCTTGGCATATGCTGAAGCAGTTTTAGAAGTCCTGCTTTATGAGTATCTTAAGTTGGTCTGTCATGGCTGCCTTAATGTTTGGAATCAATTCAAAATGTTTACCTTTCATGGTCATTATGACTTTTGGGAGTTCCATAGAGCCAAATCTAGTGAATAAGGTGGATTCACAATGCTATGATGAGTTTACGTTATGTCTTTCTGTTGGATGGCATGACACAGCAGCATTCACCATGCTTTTGATCATACCTTATAAAGAAACAAAAACGACTTCCAGGACTGCTTCAGAAAGTGGCAGGAGCAATGGGATAAGTGTGTTCAAAGCAAGGGAGAGTACCCTGAGAGAGATTTATGGTAACATATCTTTCACTCTAAAAATTGTCTAAAATTTAAACATGCACTGTATATTTCAGTTATACCTTATAAGAGTATTTCTCTTGGGGCAAGAAATGTTTGATAATCCTGGAGCATCTTTTATACAACCATATTAAGAGGCATGTCAAAAGAACTCAGAAGTTGAAGAAGTTTATGTTAGCTAAAGATGAGTTTCAATAATAATAACTGCAACAGATTTTAACATGCTAGATGAGTTAACACCCTTGAGTTCATAATGATATTATTGGGGCTGGGCAAAAATAATTCATTATTGGGGCTGGGCATTTAGCTCAGTGGCTCAAGTGCTTGTTTGGAAAGCACAAGGTCACGAGTTTGATCCCTGGTACCAAAAGCAAACAAACTAAAAGTAATTCGTTATCTTTGGTGGATTAAAAAGATTCATTTCATTCAACTACAAAAAATAGTATTTGTGTACATATTAATAAAGCATTAAAGGGACAGAATCAATAATTTATCCTGCTTTTCCAATATGATTGTATCACTGAGTAATCAAGGAGTAGAGAAAGGGAACTAGATATCTCTATAAATATATTTTAATTGATATATGGGATTGAAATGATAAAATTAAACAATTTTAATCCCCAGTGGTGCATTAAGAATCAAAGCAGTCATATCATAACAAGAATAATATCCAGACAGCAAGTGCCTCCTGTAATCTTCCCAAAGGATTCAAGTGGATGTCCAATTCAGTCTCTGGGCCCAGCTGCCGAATTGTAGGCAATACAGAGGACAGAAGAACAGTTTAAATGGCACTATATACAGTCAGCAAACCCAGACTGTTAGAAATTCTACAGGTCAAAAGTCCATGTTAATTTGTAGGAAATGAAAGAAATGGATGATGAAGAGACTTAAAAGACATTAATGGGGGAGGGGCTAGAGGTGAGCCCAGAGCCTCATGCTAAGCATAAACTACTACTGAGCCATATCCCCTCAATTTCTTTTAATTGGACAAGACTAAATTAAAGTACATAGAAGTACACATTTAGCTAACACAGCCATACCAAAGGAAGAAATAAAAGTCAGGTGTTGCTTATTCATGGGGAAGAGAGGATTATGATTGGGAAGACATAAGAGAGGGCATATGAGATGTCTACCACAGTTGTTTTTCTTGACTTGAGTGATTATTAAGCCATGTACCCTATTTGATTCTTGTGGGTTTCTGCATCTGACTATTATATCATAAATGTTTTGTTTTGTTTTGTTATTGGTACCGGAAATCAAACTCAGGACCTTGCACTTCCCATGCACGTACTGTGCTGCTGAGCTATATGTCTGACCCAAGAGTTTTTAAAAGTATGTAACAGTATATAAGAAGCTGATAAGATATGAAGACTTTTTTGTATGATAATTTGTTCTCAACAGAGAACAAATGTATAACTTTCAAAAAATTTATAAAAACTTGGGTGGAGCATGTTGGTACAGGCCTGTAATTCCAGCTATTAAGGAGACTAAGGCAGGAGGATTGCTAGTTTGTGACCAGCCTGGGAAGTTTACTGAGATGTCTCAAAAATCAAAATTTTAGGACTGGGAATGTATATAACTGGGAAAGTATGTAAACTGGGAATGTATTTGCCTCTTGTGCACAAAGCCTTGGGCTCAATCCCTAGTATCATACATTAAAAAATAAATAAATAAATAAAATGAAAAGCTGGGAAAGGCCTATAGAGTTATTCAACATTATGAACTTTTTGTTACTGCATGTTCTTTTACATATGGCACCATATTATCCTAAGATTGCAGAAGTAGTTCAAGAAACGTCCCAGTATGTATTTTCCAGTAGTATTTTTTTCGTACTATAACAGTAAAACTTGATCGTTATAGAAAATTTACAAACACAAACTATAAACATGGGAGCTGGGCATGGTGGCACATACCTGTAATCCCAGCATTGGGGAGGCTGAGGTAGGAGGATTATTATGAGTTTGAGAATGGTCTACATTACATAGTGAGTTCAAGGCCAGCTTGAACTACATCGCTGGACACTGTCTGAATAAGCAAAACAAAAATCATATTTATATAATCTATTATGGTCCCAAAGATAGCCATAAATAATATTTTGTTATATTTTCCTTTATATATTAATATGTTTTCATTAGGAAAATACAATTTTATACTGTGTTCTTATTGGAGGTATTTTACTTACATTCAGTCTTTAGATAAAAGATGCTTAAAATGGTGATCTGTCTCAAAGTAGAATTCCTTAATCCATCCTTTTTATTTTTTCAAATTGGGGATTGAGCTCCAAGTCTTTGCATTGAGCTTCATCCCCATGGTATTACTAAGCCAGTAAATTGACCAGGCTGTGCTTGAACTTGCAATCCTCTTGCCTCATTCTTCTAAACTGCTGGAATTCAGGCATGTTGCCACCATGTCTTAATTCATTGATATTTCAGAATTTTTTTCATAGGTGGACTACATCATGCAGCTGCCCGAATTTCTGGTAAGAATGTTTATAAGCATTTGAAGTATGAAGGTGGGATTCACCGAGTTCAGCGAATACCTGAAGTGGGCCTGTCATCAAGAATGCAGCGTATTCACACTGGAACTATGTCAGTCATTGTCCTTCCTCAACCAGATGAGGTAACCACACCAGGAGGCCTTGGAAACTCATTCCTTATCAGTGGGTATTGTGCTGAGAAGCTTTAACTTCTAGGAAAATCTCCTTTTTGTGGTTACCAGTTGGACTTTATAGTCCCTTTTGTTTATAAGTTTGCGGTACATGATTACATTCATCATGGGGAGTTGGTACACGTATATCCTTTTTATTTCCTCTTTCCTTCCTCTTTCTTTCCCCCTCCATTTATCTCTTGGTCCTCTTCCTTTATGCTGAAGATCTTTTATCTTAAGAAAACAATGAATTCCACAGATACTATTTCAAAGTATCAGTGGTAGACTATAGATACCTTCCTTATGTTTTCTTTGCTGAACTTTTGAGTTTTTAAACACACAGAAAATTGAAAGAATACCACAATAAAAACTTACAAACTTCACCTGGTATCAGCAGTTGTTTATATCTTCTCATTTGCTGATTCCTATATATTATTTGTATGAGTATTTATATATAAATATCCTTTAAAGGATATAGTCTCTTTCGTGTGCCATCCCTTTGTCCTTTATTCATATGGTTATAACGTGAGACTTTACTCTTCAAATCTTCCACGTATATATCTCAAGAATAAGAATATTCTGAGCAGGCGTGGTGGCGCACTCCTATACCCCAGCACTCTGGAGGCTGAGGCAGGCAGATCTTTTCAAGTTTGAGACAGCCTGGACTACAAAGTGAGTTCAAGGCCAGCCTGACCCACATAGCGAGACCCTGTCTCAAAAAGACAAAATAAATAAATAAATAAATAAATAAATAAAATAATGAATATTCTTCTGTATAATATTATCTATGAACATTGACCATAACTGTGTAATATTATCCAATACCTAATCGATTTTATGTTTCTCAGTCAATCCAAAAGTATTTTCATGGCTTTGTGTGTGAGTGTGTGTGTGTGTGTGTGTGTGTGTATTGGGGATCGAATTCAACCTCATGCTTGCAACCAGGTGTTTGTGCTACTGAGGTAATTCTCTGGCCCTGTCTTTTGTTTTTGTGTTTGTGTGTGTGAGTGTGGTTTTGTTGTTGTGATACTAGGAATTGAACCTAGAGCCTTTGCACTGAACTATATCCCAGGCTTTGTGTTCATTTGGGTTTTTTGTTTTGTTAAGGGTCTCACTATGTAATCTAGGCTGGCCTTGAATTCTTCAAGTCACAGTCCTCCTGCCTCAGTCTCCCAAATGTTGGGGCTCCTGACTGTTGCACCACCATGTCTGGTCTCAGCTCAGTTTTTGACTTTTTATTTTGGGACAAGCTCTTCCTAAGTTACTCAGGCTGGACTCAAATCTGTAATCCTCCTGCCTCCATCTCCTAGAATGCTGGGATTATAGAACTGCACTACCATTCCCACCTCAATTTACAGCTTGTTAGCAAGAATATTTCATAGTTGCTGAGAGTCATGTTGCTTCTGGGGGCACATACTATGACATTATTCCACCTTTTTCATGAGGCTTAGTTTGAGCATTTAGTTAAGATGGTGACCAAAACAAATCAGCATTGCATAGGAAGGTATATCATCTCCTTTTCAAATACTAAGTAATCGCTACAGTACACATATCCTGTCCACAATAACCTTCCATTCTTTTTCTTTTTGTACCAGGAATTGAACTCAGGACTTGCTTGCCAGGCAGGTGCCATGCTACTAAGCTATATCTCCCGCCCCATGCATGGTTTTAACATTCACCAAAGATCCCTTCATGCACCAGTTGTTTAGTTTGGGGTCTCAAAATGGTGATTCTCTGTCATCCTTTCTACATTTATTAGCTGACTTCTTCTATAAAGAACTGCTCTCCCTAATGGTGTCTCTTCCCTCCCCACTACAATTTCTTTCTCTTTCACTTGATGTCATTATAAACTCATATTAAGTTGTATATACTGATTTTATTATAGAATCATGGATTTATGTTTTAATCCAACAAGTTATAATCATTATTCTTTTTCCTGCTCAAATTGTCCCAAACTTGGCTGATACTGTCCTTTTTAGTGTGACCTCTCTACTTTACCGTCATCAATATTTGATTCTTGCTTTCTGGAACAGTTAGCTATCCCAGCCCCATCTTGTATTCTCCTGTCCCAGTCAGTCAATCTCAGACCATGTCTCTCAGCCTGGAGCCAATGGGACACACCCAGAAATGAGGATTTGCATACTGGATATGCTCATTATTACTAAAGTCTCCCTGCTTTTAGACTAAGAACCATGTTTTATAATCAGTTTCATACTATCAGTTCAAATTCAGCATTACAGAGATTTTTCTTCCCCTCATTTGCTTGCATTTTATCTCTTTCCACTTAAAGTAAAAAAGTCTTATCTTGTACTTATTTTACTTATTTGTTATTATAATTATATAAAAATATTTTCAGAATTATAATACCAACATTACTAATAGTAAATTATAAGTAATTTTTTTTGTTTTGGTCTGTTTTGAGACAGGGTCTTGCTATGCAGTTCAGGCTGGCTTGAGCTCACAATGTAACCCACACTGGTCTTGAACTCACAGAGATCCTCCTGCCTTAACCTCCTGAGTGCTGGAACTATAGGCATGTGCCACCACATTTGTCAATAGAGTATATGTACAGTCAGAGCACTCTTGACTGAAATGAAGGGTTTATGGTTCTTTCTTTGGTGTAAGTTATTTCTTTAATTAGTCTAATTCTTATTGTTTATTTGAAAAAAATCTCAAAATAAATTTAATATTAAAATATTCAAGCTAGGCTTGGTGGCACTTAAGAGACTTAAGGCAGGAGAATTGTGAGTTCAAGGTCAGCCTGGCCTAAAAGGGGAATTCAAAGCCAGAGGGGCCTATATAGTAATTTTGTCTCAAAAAATAAAAAGTATCCATAGAATGTAGAATTTACTTATGCTGTATCTTTTATTCCAGGTAGATGTAAAAGTGGACCACAGGGATTTGCGCATAGATACATTTCGAGCCAAAGGAGCAGGAGGGCAGCATGTGAATACCACAGACAGTGCTGTCAGGCTTGTCCATATCCCAACAGGTACACACATCCTTTTGGTTTTGTGCCTTTATCTTTTTTTCACATATTCTGCATTTGGAAGGAAGGAGCTCTGTGTTGATGTTTGGTTCCTTATACAGAGTCCTAAATTGATGCTGGGATGGTGGATCTGCCATCTCTGTTGTGTTTATAGTCTCTTTCTTTCAGAGAACCTGCTTAAGAGTGCTGGACAGGGAGGAGCAGTCAGAAGGGCTCCAGCCCAAATACAGAAGCAGTATAGGACCTGGCCCTGCTGTGGACCTTTTGTCACCTTGTAGTGGACGGCTAGCTGCATTAGTCAGTTAGGCTCTGCTGTTATTTTGAATATTGCTAATTTTGATATACTATGAGACAGTTTCCCAGTCTTTAATGTTTTTGCTTTTGTTTCTTTGAGACAGAGACTCACTACGTAGTTTAGGCTGGTCTTGAACTCTATGTAACCCAGGCTGGCCTCAAACTCATGGTGACCCTTTTCCCTCAGCCTCCCAAGTACTAGGATCTGAGGCACACCCCATATCAGACTATGTCATGTGCTGACAAGTGCATCCTTAGACAGTTTCATCACTGTGAGAAACCCATCACTGTTCACAAGCTAAGATGGTTATGATGTCAGTCGGTGATACAATTTTATGGAATTACTATCAGATATGCAGCCTGTCTTTGACCAAAATGTTATGTGTACATCGATGGTATTTCTAATATTTTTTCAGAGCAAACTTTTAACTTTCTTTTCTAATTTAGATTACTTTTTATATTACATGTATAGGGGCGTTTTTTGTTTTATTTTCTTTTTTGTTTTTGTTGTTTTGAGACAGGGCTTTGCTATGCAGTTCAGGCTGGGCTTCAAACTCTTTACCAGGTTGGTTTCAAACTTGTGGCAGTCCTCCTGCCTCAGCCTGCTGAGTGCTGGGATTATAGGCATCTGCCACCATGCCCAGGCCATATATGTGGTTTTTAAAATCCAATAGTAAACTTCTATCACAAAAAAAAAAAAAACTCCATTGATCATTTCTACTTCTTTCTCTTTCCTCAACCCTAAATTTCTGTTTCCTACAGGAAACATCAGTAAATTCTTTTAGCTATTTCTCTCATAATTACAATATTTCTAGATAACAAACATATAGTCTCTTATGATCAACTAATAATAGAGACTATACATTTATTTCAAAATGTAGTAGATGAAAATTTTGGCTCTTTAATCCCTTCTTTCCCAAATATTTATATTCTACAAAGTTAATTTTCATTTTCATATAAATGAGCAAGTAACTAGTGTTTGCTGCTGAGCCAAGTAGTATAGTCTCTTTCTCTAGAATTAATAATTACCTTATTATTTATATTTGCGAAATGTCTCATTTTGTTTTGTTTTGTTTTGCTTTGTTTTGTTTTTTGAGGGTCTCACTCTGTTCCAGGCATATCTTGAATTTACTGTGTATCCCAGACTGGCCTCATACTCTCAGTTCTCCTCCCTTGGCCTTCTGAGTACTATAATTATAGGCATATGCTGCCATGCTTGGCTTTTTGCTTTCCTTTCTTTGACTTGAAGCTTTTCTGCATCTTTCGAAGTCTCGGTGAAATGAAATTAATCTACTTTTTTCCAGGTCCAGTGGTTTCTGGAGACTCCATCTTCTTGGTCCCAACTGGACTAGTTGGTCTCTAAGGCACTGCCAGAGATTTTCCTGTTCATTTCATTTCTGTTCTCTGTTGGATCTTCCTATCCTCTGGATTCTTTATCATCTCCCTTAGTTTACTTTCATTTTAGTTAAACCCATTTTTAAGTAGCTTCCTAAGAAAACCAAGATAGAAACATTTTGAGCCATCATATATCTGAAAATAGCTTTATTTTAACCTCATATTTCATTGATCTTGGATCCTTGGTTGTCAGTCATTTTTGCTTGGAACACTTAAATTTTTTTCACTTGTTGTATTTGTTGCTTTTAATGTGGAGACTCATGTTTTTTCAGTTCTGAAGTATTTTCTCCATTTTTCCCCCCACTGGGAATTCAACCCAGAGCCTCTAACACACATCCCCAGCACTTTTTGACTTTTGAGACAGGGTCTCATTAAGTCAATAAATTGCCCAGGCTGGGCTCAAACTTTTGATCTTGCCTCAGCTTCCCAGAGTGCTGGAGTTACAGATGTACAGCATCACACTGGACTTTTCAGGAATTACTTGCTGGCTTTGCCTTACCATGTGATGACCTCCACAATGGGATCATGCAGCAATTAATCCTTTATCTGATCTTGGACTTTCCAGCCTCCAAAGCCATATGCCAAAATAGATCACTTCCTTTCTTTTTTTTTTTTTTTGTCTTTTTGAGGCAAGGTCTCTCTGCAGTTCAGGCTGGTCTTGAGCTCACTTTGTAGCCCAGGCTGGTCTCAAACTTGCAGTGATCCTCCTGCCTCAGCCTCCCAAGTGTTGGAATTACAGGCATGAGCCACCACACCAGGCTGATCACTTCTTTTTTCCAGGTGGAGGATATAGTCCTAGTTATCAAACCCAAGGTTTTGCAAGTACTATGTCAAGTTATTTTTAAAACAGTTGTGTGTGTGTATGTGTGTGTGTGTGTGTGTTGTGAATGAAGGGGAGAGGCTGAATATTCCTTGGGTAGACGGAGAATGGAGCCCTACATAGGGTGTGGAAGCAGGTTTCTCTTTGTTAAGCTGCAGACAAATTAACAGGAAATTAACAGGACAAATTAACAGGAAGAAGAACAACTCGGGGAATAAAAACGAGTGCAATATTATCTGCTGCTTTCGTCCTTCTCATCTGAAATATCTCATTCATCAATTAGAGTCTAAGCAGTCACCTAACAGCTATTACCATTAGTTTCTGAATTGTGCTAAATCTGTTTTTAATCTTGTGTGTGACCTTTTTCTGATTAACTTCCCTTCCCCCTGCCTCATACTTTAGTTCAATCTAACCTTGAACTCACTGTGTAGCCCAGGCTGGCCCCAAATTTGCAGTGCCTCAACCTCTGAATGAGGGATTATAGGCATGCGCCACCATGCCCAGCAATCTTTCCTCTTTAAAATGCCCCTTAGTTATACCTCAGTCAGTCCTATTGTGACTACACTTTACCTTTGGTCTCTATTGTTTTTCAGGGTTAGTAGTAGAGTGCCAACAAGAACGATCACAGTTAAAAAATAAAGAAATAGCTCTGCGTGTGTTAAGAGCTAGACTCTACCAGCAGATTATTGAGAAAGACAAGTGTCAGCAACAAAGTGCTAGAAAACTTCAGGTAAGACTTATTTAGTGTAATAATTTAAATACTCTGCACAGAAAGTCACCGTTTTAGAACTAGGCATGGTGGTGCATGCCTGTAATTCCAGCATTCAGGAGGCTAAGGCAGGAGGATCACTGCAAATTCGAGGTCAGCTTGGAATACAAAGAAAGACCCTGTCTCAAAAAGAAAGAGGGGCCAGGGATATAGCTAAGTGATACAAGTGACTGACTGGTGAAGTGTGAGATTGTGGTTCAGTTCCCAGTACCAAAAAGAGAGAGAGAGAGAGATACCACCATTTTATTTTTACTTATTTAAGACAGGATATCTGTATGTAGTCCAGGCTGGCCTTGAACTTACTATGTAGTCCCAGCTAAGCTCAAATTTATGGTGATCCTCCCACAACAAGCTCCCAAAATGTCAGTCTTATGTAGAAAATAGTGTTTACTTTGAAGGAATGGAAACATCTTAGAGACTAGGGGAGCATGTTTATTTATAAATTAGCAGTGGTTTATATGCCTATGGACTGATGGATTATAATTGAATTTAGGCATGCCAGTATGCAAATTAGAAATGAGACTTGGATAAACAAAATTACTTCCCAGTTATTTTCTTCAAGTGCTTACATCATAACTGTCTTAAGAGGAAATTGGTAGAGCTTGCTTCCTTTTTTTGTACCAGGAATCAAACTCAGGACTTTGTGCTTGTCAGGCAGACACTGTGCCACTGGCTATATCCTCAGCCCCAAAATTGGTTTTAAAAATAAATAATCCAGGGCTAGGTTTGATGATGCATACTTATGATTCCAGCACTCAGGATGCTGAGGAAGGAAGATCTTGAATTTAAGGCCACCTGGACTACAAATAGCAAGACTTTACCTGAAAAAGAGTTTTTTCTTTAGAAATTTAGATTTTCCATATGTTTTATTTAAACACCTATGCTTTTATTGTAATTCTCTGGATCGAATATAAACGGCACTGCAAAAATCAAGGAATCGTGATTGCTAGTAATGGAGTAAGGAATAGGAGGAAGGTTGACATGTGACTGTATACCTGTTAGTACTTTTTGAATTTTGTACAATATACTACATTTATGCTACAATTTATTCAAATACATAAGTGGATAAATTCTGTGTAAACTGAATAAATGTCATTAAGTGGACAAAATATTAAATTCTGAAAGTAAAGTTTCTCTCTGAGAGAATCTGGAAGAGAAAGTAGAACTCAGGGGTAACTGTGCTTTGGTGTCATCTGCAGGTAGATGTGGATCAGTAAACCAAGTTTAGAAGAGTTTGTGGCCTTTTAGGTTAATGAGTTGCATAAATCTAAATATTATGTTAAAGCTTTTCATCTATATATGTCTAAGTTTTTTCATATATTTGTCTTTCTAGCTTTCTTTACTCCCATTCTAACTTGTAGATCACAAAACTGGTGGGATAAGTAATATGTTAGTACTCTGTGTGGTAATCCCAGATTGTGGAGCTGCATCAGTATATAATTTGCAGATAGAAATGCTCATTTACATTTCTATGGCAAGTAAGTGATAAATACTGTGCATTCTGCCACATTTGAATTTATAAAAGACATGCACATTTACTTGCCTTTTAACATTGTGGCACTAGAGGTTCCACATAGTGATTTTTTTAAATATTTAAGATTGACCTTATGCAAATTGTATTTATCCATTCTTTAGTAGTCTGATTCGAAGAGCCAAAAAAGATCTCCCTGCCTCTCAAGTACCTTGGCCACTTGACTAAACTATTTTAGTAGGGATTTCCAAGGCTTAGAATGTTAGATTATTCTGCACAATAGAGAAGCAAAAGTACAAAATGAACAGGTTTATTGAGGTGAGGACATGGGAAGGAGCACACAACTCATGGCAGCCAGGCTGTCCCCTTCGACTGGAATATGGGGTATGGGGCATATGTAACCTTTGACCTGGGGGTGGTGCCTAGAGCAGGCATTGAGAGGAGCTGATTGGAATTTTCTTCGCTGGCACTGGGAAAGGAAAAAGGAAGTTGTAATAGGGGAAAGAGGAAGTAACCTCAGGGTAAATATCCCTGATTTGGCCTTCTACCACTATAATGTCCTGTAATTTATTCTAGGGCAAAACTCTTTCATAGAACTTTTCTTCAACCAGTATGTGTAAGGCTTTTATACAGAAGGCATGATGCCTGGTTCTCACCCTTGCTACACTTATCACCTAGAGGTCTTTGTAGGTGCCTAGCTGCCCAAATCCTGGAATTCTGTTCTAATTGATCTGGAGTGGAATCCTGTTTGGTAATGTACTTTGCAGTAATAATTTCCAAACCTGTCAGAATAGATGGCCTGGAGAATGTTTTAGGAATTCATAATTTTTAAAAATTTTCCCGATGATCAAGAATTTAGTTTCGAGGAAGACAAGATGGCTGATCAGTGAGCAACAAGATACAAAGCCTCCCGGGAGAACCAACTCATACGCCAGAATAAAGCACCCTGGAGAGACCCAGACAGAGGGAGATGGATCCTCTTGACACAGGAAGAAGTTAAAACATAAAAAAGCTCATCAAATACTTCGGGACTACAACTGAGACAGCTGAAGATTGCAGGACACAGCGTTCTCATGGTGACCCGGCAAGTGTGCACCAGCTTGGATCCGCACCAGCCAGCAGAGCCACCCAGACTCATTCTCGCCGCCCAGACTTGTTCCCGCTGCCACTCACAGGAAGAACTTCAGCGCTGAGGTCAGGGGTTGGTGACCCCAATGCAGAGCGGAGCCAGCGAAGGGACTTTCATTAATCCATGGTCAGTGCTGGGAATGAGACCCCCCCACACACATGGGAGGGGTGCCACCAAATGGGCGACATGTTGGAATCGGGCAGGAGGAGCCTGAACTGGGAGTGACAGTGACTTTGGTTGGTTGCTCCCTCCCCAGAGCAGATTCATGGGATTTGCTTGGACTGGGCCACACCCCTGGCCGGACCCAATGAGCCCTCCCAAATCGATTCCCTGCACCTAGCATGCACAAACTGGGTGAAGACACCTGAAGTTTGGTTGGCCCAGTGGGGAGGGGCAGGCATACACAGCCTGCTTACACCTCAGTCACAAGAGCAGGCAGGAGAGGGCAGAGGTCCCTCACCGGTGTGCTTTGGAGGAACCGTAGCCAACAGGGAAGGGGGCTGGGACCTGCACTGTGACCTGTGTAAGGAAGCCAGGGCCATGACAGGAGAGAGAGGCGGGAAGAGGCCCCCAGCCCAGAACCCTGAGAACACTGAACCAGGAGAAGGAAAAATAAGGGTAACTGAGGGTGGCAAACATACAACATCAGACATGGCTTCAATGGACATTAAGAGATATCTTCAGGACCTTGTAGATAAGCTCAAAACTGAAATATTAAAGCAGATAAAGCAGGATATGAGTAGAGTAATAAAAGAAATGCTCTCAGGAAGCATCTCTCAGGATGATACAGACAGAAGAAGGGAGGAACACAAAAAAAGGAGAGAAACATTCGATAAAGAATATAAAGAAAATATAGAATACATGAAGCAGATTCAAAGAGACTATCAGGAAATTAAAAACTCCATTGAAAGCTGGCAAAACTC
>PVLA01001735.1:152040-326835 GCA_004027455.1 Hydrochoerus hydrochaeris | reverse complement strand
GTACTATGGTTTTATATGACTTTTTGGTTTCATGTTTTTATAGGAATTTATTTTGTTTTCTCTTGCTAGGTTTTGTTTTTCCCTCTAATACAGAAAGGATAGAAACACATGTAGAGACTCATGCATGTGTAGCTGTTTACAGTCTCACTGTTTGAATATCTACTTTGTATGCTTTAATTTTGTAACTTGAATAACTATTTCTAAGAGGACAATATGTAATTTATCAACTAGTGATTTCTTACTTTTTATCTTTTTTTTGAAATTCTGTATTATCTTTACCCTTTACATGTTTTTATCTCTTTAAATAAAATAAAATGTTTCAATTAATTTTTTTAAAAAGGTAAAACTATATGAACTTAACATAAATTATTTGCTTTGAGGTAGGTGATAAACTGATTGAATAAGAAGGTGTCTTCTATTTCAATAGTTTTTTTATAAACTTATTTATAAAATGTAATTTCTGTTCATTCATGTCAATCTACACTCATTGCAGTGAGGTATTTCTCATTATTTTAATTCTTTGTAAGATATATTTAATGATAATTTGCAAAAACCTTCAACATAAAGAAACTGAATTGAGCTCATTAATGCTGTATCAAAAGAAGGGTCCATCTGGAAAAACTTTTGTTGAAAACATAATGGCTATACTACTATCTTTGCATCACCATTTCCAGAATGACATATAAAATTTTTTCTTCAAAAATGTATACACATAGTATACTTTTTCCACTGGAATATATGACACCATAAAACTTCTATATACAACTTTGTACAAAATTATTGAAAATTATATATGTAATTTCTGCCATGGGTTTATAATATCAAACCTACATGGGAAATTTAGCAACAGAGCTGATCTCAAAAAATCAAAGAAAAAGAGACTGTGGATGTTGCTCATTGTGAAGGCCTTTGGCTCAACTGCCAACACCACACAAAAATAAAGTATATATTGAAGGTTTACATAAACATTGCTTCAATCATTTTGTCTTATACAAATGTATCTTTATAAAGAAGATTTAAGATTATGTCAACCAGGCGATAATTCTATTACATCATATTTTAGATTAAATATTTTCTCTCCAAAGATAGTGCTTTTGTACCTTGCATTCAGTGTGTACTTCATACATTGATTTACACAAGAAAAGGGAAATATTTACAACTTCAAAGTGAATCACATACAATTTATTTTTCAAGTGACATATTTACTTACAAATAAGTGTAACATCGTTTTATTTGGTGCTTATATACTTAAAGTGAACATATTTGCAAAGGTGGTTTTCAGTAAATATATGTGTCATGAATAAGGAAACTGAAGGCTTTATTAAGTTTTGTCTAAGGGAGAATTGTGAATTCATATTCAGTAATAAGAAACAAAGAAGATACACTATTTATATTTTTTCCAGGTAGCACATTGATTCCTTAAAATCAAGGGTAGCTTATGTTAATTTTTCTATCTCATAGTTAATTTCATCATCCTTTGATTTTTTTCAAAGCACTTCTTCTGCTTTGTGAGGTCCATTTATAAAATGAAATATACCCGTTAGATTTTTCAGAAAGTTAAGGCATCGCTCCATTTTATAAAATGGAGCAATTGAACTATTTCAAAGAAAGAGACATTATGATAGCTACTGTTAATATCCAATTGTCTCGTTGTGAAGTGTTTTGTTGCTTACATTGTTCTGTTCATCTGCTTATATCTGTACTCTTTTGTTTTATTCTCTTTAGTATAAAAAATTTAAAAATGGTGTGATTACAAAACCAACTAAGTCTGCCTTACATACATTTATTTTCCTTGGCACATATAAAACTAAGGATATAATTATTATCTGATTTCTCTGGTATTTCCACCTCTTTTCTTTATTCTATCACGCAGGTAGACTTCTTAATACTGGGTTAGAAATTAGACTTAACTTGCCATGTTCAGTCATTTATACAGAGATAGGTAATAGATCCCTGTCTTCTAATGTGCATTAAACTGTAGAAGAGAAGCTGAGTTTATTTTTATGCATTTGTTGTATAAAAGCAGCAAAAATCTGTACACATCAGATGAAATTTTGGAAATGTCTTTAGTGATAATTAATATTTAATAACTATGCATCTCATAGCTGTAAGAATTTTTACCTCACTAATAATTATAAAACCTCAATGACCCTCACAAAAGAGTTTAGAATTACAGTATTTTGTAGGAATAGAATCTAATTCTATATAAAACAGTAAATTATTTTGTTGTTTGATAAATTTTTTCTTATATTTTTCTAGGATAGTATATTTAAAAATGTATGATATATTCCTAGCAAAATCAAGAAAATATGACCCATTTAATATTACATTTCAATATATAGAATTAATTGTATATATAATGTTATGTGTTTTATAGGAATAACAATCTGAATTTCTGCCTGCCCTAACTAAATAAATGTAGACAGTTCTATATTTATTTTAATCATTAATAAAGGAGCACCAGTTCTTTTTTCCTGTCTCCTGTGGGTCCCAAATTTCTCTGACCAGGAATCAGATGACTGCTAGAGACTGACAGCTCCTAATTGGATTATTGACCTTTTCCAGACTTCTCAATTTCTCTTCCTTTGGTGTCTGCTGCAAACCATTATATTTATGGAGAGGAATTTCTGCTATAAAATGACCTTTCTGTGTTCTTGTAGTCAATCACATTCAATCTGTAATTATCAGCTCCATTTTTATCTCTATCATTTTCCTTGAGTCCCAGTTGATTTCCTAATCATCAAGACTACTTTCTGTGTATTGTCTAAATTCTTGCTCTGTTCATCCTTGAAAATTCAGGTTGTTTCCATCAAGCAAACAGAAAAAATATGAAATAAACATGGTGAGATAAAAACTGCTCATGTCATTGTTATGATTTCACAGAATAGAATGGCCTCTTTTAATTCTCAAATACAGTAATGTTTGAGAAAATATACATTTTTTTAAAGATGCTAATAGCATTTAAAAATCAGATAGAGATCTGGAGGTATAGCTCAGTACCATAATCTGGTGACAGGCAAACACACGGTCATGAGTTTGATTCACAGTAAAAACAAAAAAAAAAAAAAAAAAAAAAAAAAAAAAAAAAAAAAAAAAAAAAAAAAAAAAAAAAAAAAAAAAAAAAAAAAAAAAAAAAAAAAAAAAAAAAAAAAAGAAAGAAAGAAAAAATAAAAGAAAGAAATAATAGTTGCTATGAAATAAGATCAAAGACATGGTCAAAACTAGAAATAAATTGCATTCTGCTAGAAATCTTGGCACAAAATTTAATCAGTTATTAAAATAATTTTGTCTGAATCTATCGATATAGGTTTATTTGAACATAAACTATAATGCAAATATTCAGACTTAGAAAATTTATCCCCAAAACCTTGACCATGGATGAGTTTGAGGCATCCTCTGCGTTCCTACACTCTGTGATGCTGGAGACAGATGCAGGGTGAGCTCTTTGCTATTTGGAGGATGAGTTTGCAGAATTCTCAGAGGCAACCACCATTGGGCCACTAGATCAGGACTTAATTCTCAAACAGGGAGACGGAGGATGCTAGTAGAGGAAGCCAGACACACAAGGTGTTTCAGAAGGAGGAAATACAAACTTCTGTCTGTACCCATGCACACTATGTACATGAATTCCTGGGAAACGTATCCATAGGTAAGGCTGTTTGCAGCATTGTGATGTCTTGGTTTATTATCTTTTTTTCAAACTTGAACATTAGCTTACCATTATACACATTAAAGTATTATACTGGAAAACAGATTTGATGTTGTTTCACATTGCTGTATGAAGCACAATTGTAGTTAATTTAAATTTATTTATACAAAAGATTTTTATTTGAGCATTATATCAAAACTATCTTGTTATTTACTTTCATGATCAAGGATTTGATTATACATTAATAGAAGATTCATGGATCTTTATCTTTCCCTGCTTTAATGTTTATCAGCACACATTTTAAATTCAGTTTCTTAGCAGTGTTACATAAAATGTTCATTAAATCATTTATAAATGTGTTTTAGTTCCATATTTAATGAATATTAATTTTTGACTATTTCTTGAATAGTCTTTCATGGGAATATATTTTCGTTTATAATACTTTTTTTCCACTTCAGAGGTAAACAATTGTCTATAATATACTGTAGTCCTTTGAGACATTCAAAAAATTCAAAAATAAATATTTATTGGTGATATTAGACCATATATGTATAATTTTCATTATATATATATATATATATATATATATATATATATATTATATGCATTTTCTTATGTTTTTCCAGCCTACTCACTTTAAATGCAGCTTATTTTGACAGATATGACTTATTTTGTTATTGCTTATAATAACAATAACTTTAAAATGATATCAGTGGTGTTTCCTTTGGAGTAAATGAATTTATTTAATTTGACACATATGAAAATATATTTAAAAATGTATTTTCCTTTCTGATGTGCCCATGATTTTGAAAAATAAAGTGCACTACAATTAAAGATGAATAAATTTACAGTAGATTAACATTTTAATTTGTCAAAATAAATGAAAATATCTCCAACACTTTAATTTAAACTCATGTTCCCCTTTGATAAATAAATACTTATTGGACTATTGTCTTCACATAGGACTTACAGGTTTAGTAGAAACTGCACTGTTCAATTTATAAGTATACTAAAACACACACATTAGCTCAGAAATAATTACTGAAACCAATAATCTTCACTTCAGTTGTTACCTCCTTAGGCTCTCAAGAAAATGTAGTGGGAAATTTAAAATGAGGCTTAAAAGCTGTTGGCCTGTAGAATCAATAAGAGAGTTGTGAACAGGCACATGCACACATAAAAATGTCCAAAGTTTCGCCTCACATTTGCTTTATTCCCAAGCAAATTATATAATTCAGAGTCTTTATTTTTCAGTGCTGGGGACTGAACCAAGTGTCTGGCATTTGCTGGACAAATCCTCTCCTGGGAACTGCCTGCCCCAGTCTGCAGAGGCTCTTTCAGAAAGCCATCCTATTCTCCACCTGTACTAGCAACGCTTTTTCTCTTTGTCTTTGTCTCTGTCTCTGCCTCCTTCTCTCTGATATGAAATTGTAAAGAATTACTAGTCCCTAACAAACTACTGCCTGTCCTATGCTGTTGCTAGTGCTACTGATGATGGATTTCTGAGAAAAGACTGAAGTCCTTTTCTCCAGGAGACCAAAAATTTCTCACTCGATATCTGATTCAGATCAAATGTGCATCAAGTGAAACTTGATAATTGTAACTTCAAACTCCCACTGTATTCTTTAATACACCAAGATTGGAAAAATAATTTTGTTTATTTTTATATAAACACAAAATATAGTTGTATCCATACATGAGGTAGGAAGTGGTGTTAGGAATCCTGAATAAAATGTGCAAAATGTAATATAATAATATATACATCATCTCAAACATTTTACTTTTTGTAGTGAGAAACTCAAAAATTTATACTCTCAGCAATTTCTAAATATGCAAAACTCAGTTTTCCTCTATATTTACTCTGCTGTATAATCAACATGAAAAATCAAATTACTTATCCTTGCTAACTGGAACTTGTAACATTTGATATTTATTTTCTTATTCCTTTCACTCTTATACTCCAATAAACACCATTCTCCTTTCTGTTTCTATGAGTTTAGCTTTTTAAAAAAATCTCACATAATATGGCAAATATGCTTTATTTGAATTCTGTGTTTGACTTATTTCACTGAATAATTTTCTCCAATTTCATTCATGCTGTTTCAAATGGCCAAATTTCTTTATATTTTTAAAGCATGATAGATAGATAGATAGATAGATAGATAGATAGATAGATAGATAGATAGAAGCTAGATATCACATTTTCTGTATTTAATTGTTCCTTGGTGGAAATTTAAGTTGATAGTGTAACTGGACTATTGTCGCTATGGCTGCCATCAACAGAAATGTAGACTTTTATGCAACATACTGATTTCAAAGATTTTAATTATGTTATTTGAATGCATTTATGTAGTACAATATGACAGTTTTATATATGCATACAGTACAATGTACCATAATGTATTTCAGATCTATCTAATAAATATTCTGAATTGAAATTGCCAGATAGTATGGTAATTGTAGGTTTAATTTGTATTCAATGATTGCTGATATCATGATTTTTATTTTCTGAGTATCTCTTTTTTAGAAACACCTATCCAGATCCTGCTCAATTTCCTTTCTACAGTGTTGCATTGTTTATATATTGTACATTAAGCCCTTATCAGACATATGGATTGCAAATATTTTTCTCTGCTCCATCTCTTTTCTTCATTACATTGTTTTCTTTGCTGTGCAGAAGTATTTTATTTTGATATAATTCTATTTTTGTACTTTTGTTTCTGTTGCCTGACTTCTTCATGTATTTATTTGCCATTTGTATATCTTTCTCTGAGAACTGTGTGTTCATCTCAGATGCCCATTTTTGGAGATGGTCTTTGAATTTGGGGGGCTTGATTTTTTTTCAATTCTTTATATGTTCTGGACATAAGTCCTTTGTCTGAGGGGTTGCTGGCTAAAATTCTTTCCCACTCTGTGGGTTTTCTTTTCATTCTGTTGGTGATTTCCTTTTAAGTGCAGAAATTTTTCAATAATATGAGATCCCAGTTGTTGATTCTTTGAAGTGTTTCCCCTGCAGTTTGAGTTTTGCTCATAAATTCTCTGCCTACCCCTATGTCTCCAAGATTTCTACTTACCTTGTCTTCCAGTAGATTTAGTGTTTCTGTTTTAATATTTAGGTCTTTGATCCATTTAGACTTTAGTTTTGTGCATGGTGATATGCATAGATCTAGTTTCAGTCTTTGGAATGTGGAGAGCCAATATTTCCAACACCATTTATTAAAGAGGCTGTCCTTCTTCCAGTGGATATATTTAGCCCCTTTGTCAAATATCAGGTGGCTGAGTGTCTTTGTAGTTGTGCTTGCACCTTCTAATCTGTTCCATTGATTCTCAGGTCTATTTCTTTGCCAGTACTATGCTGATTTTATCACTGTGGCTTTGCAGTATAGATTCAAGTTAGGAATTGAGATGCCTCCTGCCTTGCTTTTGTTGCCCAGAATTGCCTTTGCTATTCTAAATTTCTTCTGTTTCCAAATGAATTTTAGGAGTGTTTTCTCTAGATCTGTGAGGTATGTCAATGGTAATTTGATTGGCATTGCATTAAATCTGCATAACAGTTTGGGGAGTATGGCCATTTTCACAATGTTGGTTCTTCCTAGCCAAGAGCAAGTAATATCGTTCCAATTTCTAATATCTTCTTCAATCTGTTTTTCATTGTAGTATAATTTTCAGCATATAGGTCTTTTACATTTTTAGTTAGGTTGACTTCTAAGTATTTCATTTTTTTTAGATGTTATTGTAAAGGGTGATATTTCCATAATTCTCTCTTGGTGAGTTTTTTGTTCGTGTACAGGAAGGCTATTGCTGTTTGAGCATTGACTTTGTATTCAGCTACACTGCTGAACTTGTGTATTATTTCTAATAGTCTTTTATTGGAGTTTTTTGGATCTTCTATCTGCAAATAGTGATAATTTAACTTCTTCCTTTCCTATGCTTATTCCTTTTATTTCTCTCTCTTGTCTGTTTGCCCTGGCTAGTGTTTCCAGAACTATGTTGAAAAGGAGTGGTGATAGTGGACATCCTTGTCTTGTTCCTGATTTTAAAGTGAAAGATTTCAGTTTTTGTCCATTTAGTATAATGTTGCTGTTGGCTTGTCATAGATGGCCTTTATAAGGTTGAGGTAGACACCATGTATTACGAGTTTCTGAAGGGTTTTTATCATGAACATGTGCTAGACTTTGTCAAAAGATTTTTCTGCATCTATTGAGATGACCATGTGGTTTTTGTTTTTGGCTCTGTTGATACGGTCTATTACATTTATTGATTTGCATATGTTAAACCATCCTTGCATTCCTGGAATGAACCCCACTTGGTCATGATGTATAATCTTCTTGATGATTTGCTGCATTCTATTTGTCAGTATTTTATTGAGAATCTTTGTATCAATGTTCATTAGTGAGATTGGTCTATAGTTATCCTTTTTGGTTGGATCTTTCTCTGGTTTTGGTATCAGAGTAATGCTTGCCTCCAAGAATGATTTAGGGAGGATTGCTTTCTTTTCAATTTCATTGAAGAGTTTAAGGAGTATTGGCATCAAATCTTCTCTAAATTTCTTGTAGAATTCATCTGTGAATCCATCAGGACCTGGGCTTTTTTTTGTTGGTAAGTTTTTAATTACGTTTTCAAGTTCAATAGCTGATATTGGGTTGTTCAAAAGTGCTGTATCTTGTTGGTTGAGCTTTGGTAGTTCATATGTTTCTAGAAATCTGTCCATTTCCTCTGTGTTTTCCACTCTTATGTGAGTAGAGATTTTCAAAGTAAGTATTCATGATCTTTCGAATTTCCATGATGTCTGTAGTAATTTCTCCCTTTTCAGTTCTTGTTACATGAATTTGGGTTTTTTCTTTCTTTCTCTTGACAAGGTTAGCTGGGGGTTCGTCAATTTTGTTTTTTCTCTCAAAAAAACAGCCTTTTTGATTCATTAATTCTTTGTATTTTTTTTTTTTAGTTTCAATTGCATTGATTTCTGCCCTAATCTTTACAATTTCCTCTCTTCTATGAGCTTTGGTTTTAGCTTGCTCTTCTTTGTCTAGAAGCTTGAGATGGAGCATTAGGTTGTTTATTTGTGCTAATTCTGTTTTCTTGATGTGACAATTTATTGCTATTTGTTTCCCTCTTAAGACTGCATTCATTGCATCCTATAGATTATGTATGTTGTTTTTGTGTTTGACTGAATTGTAGGCATTTCATTATTTCTTCTTTAATTTCATCTGTAGCCCATTGGTTGTTCAAAAGGTTGTTATTTACTTTCCATGTATTTGTGTAGGTTTTGTGGTTTCTTTTGCCATTGATTTCCAATTTCAGTGTGCTATGGTCAGATATTATGCATGGGATGATTTCAACAGGTTTGCATTTACTTAAGAATGTTTTATGGGATAATATATGGTCTATTTTGATGAATTCCCCATGTGCAGTTGAGAACAATGTGTATTCTGATGTGGTTGGGTGGAACACTCTGTAAACATCTACTAAGTCCATTGCTCACATGTATGATTCAGTTCTGTTATTTCTTTGCTGACTTTTTGTCTAGTTGATCTATGTCTTTGTGACAATGGGCTGTTAAGAAACTCTGTTATAATTGTGTTCTTGTGTATTTGGTTTTTCATGTCCATTAGTGTCTTTCTTACATAGTTGGGTGCTTCTGTATTTGATGCATATATATTTATAATTGTTAGTTCTTCCTCTTGAATATTTCCACTAATGAGTATGTAGTGACCTTCTTTATCTCTTTTAATCATTTTAGGTTTGAAGTTCACATTGTCTGCAATTAGAAGTTACCCCTGCTTTTTTCTGGGTTCCTGTTGCATGGAATACTATTTTCCATCCTTTGACTTTTAATCTATGAGTTTCCTTTTGGGTCAGATATGTTTCTTGTGTACAGCATTTTGTGGGATCATGTTTCTTGATCCATTCTGTCAGTCTATTTCTTTTTATAGGTGAATTGAGGCCACTTACATCTATGGATATCACTTATATGTACTGGCTTGACTTTGCCATGCTATATTCCAGTTGTTTGCTTTCTGCTTTTCCCCTTATTTAATTGATTATCCTATCTGGTGGTTTCTTTCTGTTGTTTTGGGGATTGTGGTCATTTTTATCTCTGTGTAGTTTGTCTTTCAGTACTCTTTCTAGGGTTGGTTTGGTGGATGTGAATTTCTTCAGTTGTTCTTTGTCATGGAAGTATCTTGTTTCTCTATTAAATTTGAATGAAAGTTTTGCTGGGTACAACATTCTGGGTTGAAAGTTGTTTTCTTTCAGGGCTTGAAATACCTCACTCCAAGCTCTTCTTGATTTGAGGGTTTGTGCTGAAAAGTCTGCTGTGATTTGAATGGGCTTTCCTTGGTAGTTGAGTTGTGTCTTTTCTCTAACAGCTTTTCATATTCTGTTTTTATGCTGCATGTCTGAGATCTTAATTATTATGTGTCTGGGTGTGGATTTTTGTTGATTGTGACTGTTTGGCATTCTATATGCCTCACTTACCTGCCTATCAGCTTCTTGCCCCATGTTTGGGAAATTTTCTTCTATTACTTCTGTGAATATTTTGGCTACATCATTTGCTTTGACTCCTGCCTCTTCCATGATGCCTATTAATCTTATATTGTTGCTCTTGGCATCATCTTGAAGCTGTTAGATTGTCACTTCATACTGCTTTGTTATTTTTAAAAGTGCTACCCTTTCATGATCCCTAATTGTGCTCCTGTCCTCAAGATCCAAAATCCTATTCTCAGCTTCATTTAAGCAGTTTTTCAAGCTTTGAATAGAATTTCTTGTTTCTTGGATGTCTCTTTCAGTTTGTTTCATGAATTCTACATGTTTTCTGTATTGTTCTTTCATGGTTTCAATCAGTTTCCCATGCTCCTGCACTTTTTTCTCAATTTTTCTTTAGCTGCACTCAGCAACTCCTTTACTGTGGTTGTTAATTCTGTCTTTATGAGAGAGAGTACTTCTAATTTGATTTCCTCTATAGCCTCATGGAGTTGTTTTTTTATTTCACTCGCTATCTTTTCAGAGGTTCCTGGTGTGGTTTTTTTTGGGTCCTTTATTTCAATATCTCCTACACTTGCTTCTGGTGGACTAGATGTTTGAGAATGCATTTTGCTTTTTCATTTTGTCATTTTCACTCTGCCTGATGTTTTCTGTGTGTAGGAGGTGGTCACACACACTCTTTTCAGACTCACAAAGGTCTTACAGTTAGTTGGAAGGGGCTTTACTACTGGCCCTACTTACCCACTCTACACTTCTCTTTTAGGGGCATACTGACCACATTGGCACAGTTAATCCACTGTAGTCCAAGGTTTGCCACCTGGGAGCTAAATTCCAAGTTTTTTCCATGTGCTGGGATTCCACCAAAGTGGACGGTCAGAGCTTGAGACTGGAATCTGGGTCCCACTGGCTGCTTGCTGGTCACTGGGTATGGCCCAGTTGGACCCCTGTCCATGAATGTGGCCCTGGGTGGTCTTGGACACAGCACATGGTCTTACTGCCTGGGAGCAGGCTCAAAGTCCCTTTCTGTGCACTTGGATTCTGCCAGAGCACATGGTGAGGGCCCAAAGCTTGAAGGTGATTCCCACTGGCTGCTTGGCGGTCACTGGGTGTGGCTTGGTTAGGGCCCCATCCCTGGGTGCAGCCTAGGTTGGTCTGGGATGCAGTGGGTGGTCTTATTGCTTGGGAGCAGGCTCAAAGTTCCTTTCCAAGTGTGGTGATTCTGCCAGAGCATGCGGTGAGGGCCCAAAGCTGGAATCTGGGTCCCTGTGGCTTCTTGGCAGTCCAAGATTGTCATATTTTAAGACTAGAAAGAATAATTATATATTTTAGTTTTAAAAGCCAAACTAGTTGTTCTTAACTCACACATGATTTAAATTTGGAAATCCCTAATTATTTGATAGTTCTACCATTCACTGCAAGAATGAGAAGATAGGATTTAAAAATTTACATCATTAAGGCAGAAAAATTGCATAATTTTAGTCTTCCTAAAATTGAAGAATGTTCCACTTGAGTACTCATTAACATAATTACACATTTTGTTAATTTAATATCAAATAAAATATGAGATGTTATAGCAGTGCTTAAAACATTTTAAAATATCTGATATGATCAATGCATAATGTAGGCATATAGGGAAATATTGAATTAACTCCTTTAATAGATACAACTAATATGTATAAGAATGATATGAAAATAATAAAAATTTTAAAATTCTGAATATAGAATAAATTCCCTTTTATGTATACTTTCAAACCTAGAAATCATTTCTGTTATATTTTAAAAAAGAAAAAACAGAGTAATCAAGACACAAACCAGTTAAAAAATGATAACAAAAGCAAAATGTCAACAGTGATAAAAACAGAAAAAATGGCAATATAGGATTTCAAAACAAGATCATAAGAACTTAACTATCATTGTTATATTGAATATTGGTAATCACAAAGTAGTTGCTCAGGATACCAGATATAGGTATGTGAGATTGAACAAAGAGTAAAATTTCACCTTGAGAAGTTTCTTTCTCTTTTACTATATGTATTGTAACTTTTAGATCTTATTTATGCTTGCAGGTTTTTACACTAGCAAGGCAATATAGTGTTTACATGTGCAAATCTGATTTATTTCATTTATGAATATGGTTTATAGTTGCATCCATTTACACATAAAGTCTCCAGTTTATCACTCTTTATAACTGAATAGTATTCCATTATGTAAAAATACCACATCTTTTTTATCCACTCCCTAATTGATGGGAATTTGGTTTGTTTTCAAGATTTAGCTATTATAATTGTGTTGCTATAAATATAGGTGCACATATATCACTGTGGTATGATGTTTTCTGTTCTTCTGGAAGAATACCCAGAAGGAGAACATCTGGGTCAAATGAACATCTAATTCTAGCTTTTTGACAAATCTCCACACTGATTTCCACAGTAGTTTTTCCAGTCTACACTCCCAAAAACAATGGAGAAGTATTCCTTTTTCCTCACAGCCCTCCCGGCATTTGTTATTGGTTAATTTCAGGATGATAGCCATTCTTTCTGTAGTGAGATAGAATCTCAATGTTTTTTAATTTGCTTTCTCAAATGACCAATGATTTTGAATGTTTTTCATATATTTATTTGTCATTTTTATTTCTTCATCTGAGAAGTAAATATTCATTTCAGATGCCCACATTTGGATTAGGTCTTTAAATTTGGAGGGCCTGATTTTTTTTTTCAATGTTCAGTACATTCAAGATAAAAGTCCTTTGAGGAAAAATTAGCAAAATCATTCTCCTGATCTGTGAGTTTTCTTTTGACTCTGTTGATGATTTATTTTGATGTGCAATAACTTTTTAATAAGGTGAGATTCCAGTTATTGAATCTCTGAAGTACTTCCTGTGCAGGTTGGTTTTATTTCATAATTCTTGACCTAACTGTATGTCCTCAAGATTTCTACCTACTCTCTCTTTCAATAGGTTTAGTTTTTTATCATAATATTTAGATCTTTGGTCCACTTGACATTAGTTTAATGCATGGTGATAGGTATGGTTTTAGTTTAAGTGTTCAGAATGCAGAAAGCCAGTTTTTCCAACACCACTTTTTAAAGAGGCTGTCTGTCTTCCAGTCAACGTTCTTGGCCACTTCATCAAAGATAAGATAGTTGAATGTGTTTGCAGTTGTGTCTGTATCTCCTCTTCTGTGCTATTGATCCCCAGGTCTATATTTATTCCAGTACCATGCAAAATTGATTATAACATTTTTGTAGTATGATTTCAAGTCTGGGATTGTGATGCTTCCTGCTTTGCCTTTGTTTCCTATGATTGTCTTTGGCATTCTAGGTCTGTTAAGGTTCCATGCAAATTTGAGGAATGTTTTCTCAAGAACTGTGAGGTATATCAATGGTATATTGATCAGGATTACATTAAATCTCTATAAAAATTTTGGGAGTATGGGCATTTTCATATGTTGGTTCTTCCTATCCATGAGCAAGGGATATCTTTCTGTTTTCTAAATTCTTCTTCAATTTTGTGAGTACTATAGTTTTCAGTGTATAAAACTTTTACTTCCTTGGCTACATGGATTCCTAAGTATTTCATTTTTATGTTATTATGAAGGATGTGGTTTACTTAATTTTCTCTAAGTGAGTTGTGTGAGTTTTTTTTTCTTGTGGACCAGAATGCTCTTGACTTTTGAGTATTGACTTTGTACCCAGCTATCCTGATGAATTTGCTTATTAGGTCTAGAAGCCAATTGGTGGAGTCTTCTATGTAGAGTATCATGTCCTCTGCAAATAAAGATAATTTATCTACTTCCTTTCCTATCTTTATTCATTTTATTTCTCCTTCTTCTTTAGTTGCTCTGGATAATGTTTCCAGAACTATATTGAATAGGGGTGGTGATAGTGAACAACCTTGTCTTATTCCTGACTTCAAAGTGAAAGCTTTTAGTTTTTGGCCATTTAGTGTTATGTTGGCTGTTGGTTTCTCATAGATGGCTTTTATCAAATTAAGGTAAAGACTATGCATTCTGATTTTCTCTAATATGTTTACTATGAATGCATGTTAGACTTTATCAAAGGTTTTTTCTGCATCTATTGAGATGATCATGTGACTTTTTTTTTTGCTCTGTTAATATGATGTATTACATTTGTTGGTTTGTGAGTGTGGAACCGTCCCTGCATTCCTGGGATGAATCTCACTTCATTGTAGTGTATAATCTTCTTGATGACTTGCTGCAATCTGTTTGCTAGTATTTTTATGAGAATTTTTACATCTATGATCATTAGACATTGGCCTATATATTTTTTTTTATTTTGGTTGAATCTTTCTCTGCTGTCCGTATCAAGCTAATATTTTCCTCCCAGAAAGAATTAGGAAAAATTGCTTCCCTTTCAATTTCATTAAAGAGTATGAGGAGTATTGGTATTAAATCATCACTAAATTTCTTGTAAAATTCAGCTATGTATCCATCAAGATCTGGGCTTTTTTTATTGTTGTTGGTAAGCTTTTAGTTACATTTTCAATTTAGCTAAGTGATATTGGGTTATTTAGAAATTTTATATTTTTTGATCCAGCTTTGACAATTCATGTTTCTGGGAATCTGTCCATTTCTTTTGTGTTTTTTATCCTAAGATAGTAAAGGTTTTCAATGTAGGTACTAATGATCGGTATTTCTACAGGATCTGTAGTGATTTCATCCTTTTCATTCCTTATTGCATGAATTTGATTTTTTTCTTTCCTTTGTCATAAAATTAGCTAGGAGTTTATCAAATTTATTTTTTGTTTCAAAGAACCGACTATTTGATTCATTAATTCTTTTTTCTCTTAGTCTCAATTACATTAATTTCTGCTCTGATTGCTATAATTTACTCCATTTTGGGGATTTGCATTTGAATTGTTGTCCTTTTTCTAGAAGTTTGAGGTATAGCATTGGGTTGTTTATTTTTGCTCATTCTGTTTTCCTAATATGAGAATTCACCACTGTGAATTTCCCTCTGAGTACTGCTTTCAGTGAGTCCCCCAGGTTCTGGAAAGTTGTATTTGCATTTTTGTTTGATTATATATTGTTTAATTTTCTTTAATTTCCTCTGTGACCCATTGGTTGTACAGTAGGGTGCTATTTAATTTCCCTGTGTTTATGGAGCTTTTGCAGTTTCTTTTGTCATTAATTTCCAATCTGAGTGCACCATGATCAGATAATATGCATGGGATAACTTCAATTGCTTTGCATTTACTTAATAATGTTCCATGGGTTAGTATATGATCTATTTTAGAGAATACCCCATGTGAAGCTGAGAAGAATGTGTATTCTGATGCTGTTAGGTGGAACACTCTGTACACATCTACTAAGTGAATTAATTCACAAATTTCATTCAGTTCTGTTATTTATTTGCTGATTTTATTGTGTAGGTATTCTGTCTCTGTGTGTTAATGGGTATTAAGGTCTCCCATTATAACCATATTGTTGCTTATTTGATTTTTCACATTAATATTTGTCTTACATATTGGATGTTGTCATATTTGGTGTATATATATTTATGATTATTCTCTCTTTCTCTTGAAATTTTCCCCTAAGAAGTATGTAGTTACTTTCTTCATCTCTTTTGATAAGTTATGGTTTGAAGTTCATGTTATCTGCCAACAGAATAGCTACCCCTGCTTTTTTCTGGTTTTCTGTCTCATGGAGTATTGTTTTTAATCCCTTGACTTTTATTCTATGAATATCCTTTTGAGTTAAATTTGTTTCTCATGCACAGCATATTCTTGGATTTTTTTTTCTTGATCCATTTTCCAGTCTGTTTCTTTTGATTGGTGAATTGAGTCCATTTACATTATTAGTTATAACTCATATGTATTGGCTTATCTTTGTCATACTATCTTTTGGTTGTTGGTTCCCTACATTTTCCCTCTGTTTAATTGCTTGTCCTGCTTGTCAGTTTCTTTCTGTTGTTGTTCTTGGAATTGTGGTGTTTTTATTATCTCTTTCTAGAAAGTCTTTCAATAATTTTTCCAGGGTTTTTTGGGTGGTTATGAAGTTCTCCACTTGTTCTTTGTTTTGGAAGTATCTTATTTCTCCATTAGTTTTGAAGGATACATCAATCTGAGTTGGAAGTTCAGCACTTGAAATGATTCACTCCATGCCCCTCTTGACTTGATGGTTTGTGTTGAGAGGCCTGTCATGATTCTGATAGATTTTCCTTTATAGGTGATCTATTTCTTTTCTTTAGCAGTTTCAATATTCTGCTCCTATGCTGAATTTTATGGATGTTGTTTGTTATATGCCTGGGTGTAAATTTATTTTGTTCATGGATAATTGGAGTTTTATATGCCTCACTTATCTGTGTCTCTGGTTGTTTTCCCATGTTTAGGAAATTTTCTGCTATTACTCCTGTAAGTTGTCTTTGTATGTTGTTTGTGTTGTCTTTTTTTTTTTCATTGACATCTATCAGCCTTGTATAGTTTCACTTTGCATCATCTTGTACCTGTTGAACTATTATTTCCTAATTCAATGTTATTTTTAAGAGATCCATCCTTCATGCATGATCACTAACTGCAATCTTGTCTTCAAGGTCTAGGAGTTTATCTTCAATGTCATTTATGTGGTTTTACCAGATTTCAATATTATTTTTGATTTCCTGGATATCCCCTTGAGTCTGTTTCATGTATTCTAATTGTTTCCTATATTTTTCCTTTAAGATTCCCATCATTTGTGTATGTTCCTCTATTTTTTTATGTATATCTTCCTTGGATGTATTCATCAACTGTTTCATTATGTTTATAATTTCAGCTTTTACCTGAGAGATTAGTTCTGATCTGATATCCTTTAAGACTTCCTGGAGTTGCTTCTTTACTTCTCTTCTTATCATTTCAGAAATTTCAGGTGTGTAATTTCTAAGTTCATCCATGTCTTTGTATCAAGTACTATATCTGGACAGGCTGGAAGTTTTAGATTGCACTTTGGCATTTTCTTGTATTCCTCCAATTCATTTGGATGCTAAGTCTTTGTTGCTTCCTGCACTAGCAGCTCATCTGGCAGTGGACCTCATTGGGGGTTGCCAATGGCTGTAGGTCACTTGGCAGAGACACTTGGTTCCCTTGGTCATCAGAGATGGTTCCTTTGATGGCATGGTTGCTGACAGTGGACTCCTAGTCCGTGTGGACTTCACTGACTGTTCCTGGTTGACTATGAGTCATTAGACATAGACATCCAGCACCCAGACTCCTCATCAAGGGTTTCTGGATGACTGCAGGTCCCCGAGTGCAGATTCTCAGTGTCTTCACACCTCAGAAATGGTTCTTGGGTGAGAGTGGGTCACTAGGAGTCAACTTCCATTCCCCATGGGTCTTACTGAGGCTTCTGGGATGACTGCAGGTAACTGGGTGCAGCCTCCTAGTCCCCAGGAGTCTCACCTATGGTTCCTGGATGTGCATGGATCACCGGGCACAGCATGCCTGTTCTGTGGGCCTCTGTGTGGATCCCTGGATGATTAAAAGTCTCTGAGCACAGATTCCAAGTCCTTGTCACCCAGAGAGATGGTTCTCCAGTCTAGAAATTGTTTCAAATTAGACTATAAATTTGGTGCTCACAGAAATATAAAAATGAAAATATGCAACTAGGAATATGACAAAATCTTTAAAAAACAGTTTATTGGAATTTTACATATTTTCAGGGAGAAAAAATGACACACAAGTTGATAAATGAAAGAATTTTAATGACCAGTGGAGAGTATCAAGTAGCTGAAATGAATGAATTTGGAGTTTGAATGGAAAAGAAAAAATGGAATGCAACAAAAATATTAAAGAAAATAATGGATATTTTTCCATGTTAAATATACAACCACTATAAATCCAAGAGTTACTAACTACAAGTTTCACATGAAAGTGGTAAAAATCAGACTTCAGTCTGATTTCAGGCAAACCTTATTCATATTCCTAATCATAAAGTAATAAACTGCCACTACTCCCAATTTCAAGCCACAACTGAAGAGATTTGTAGTTAGAACTAAGTCATCTTTGTAGCTCACAAAGAGAGGAGAGAGCTCTAGAGGATTTATAAACTGAATTGACATTTATACAATAGCTTCTTTAATGGGCTGACTCCTACTAAAATAGTTTTAATAGGAACTAGTCTTTAAGCTAATATTGATGATAACCAGGATACAGGCTAAAATGTCCCTTCACACAAAAATTAGATCTTAGCTTAAATTAAAATAAAAGCCAGTGACATGAACATTGAAATGTCACATATTTTAAGATCGCTAAATGAAGATTTTTAAATGCTATTATAATAAAGATTGAGAATGCCTATTTAAACATGTTTGAAACAAGAAAAAATGTGCATCACTGGCAGAAAATCATCGAATGCAAAAAGCAGGTCATTTATAGGAGAATTGGATGGCATAGGATACCATCATGATGAGTGAAATAAGGCAGAGACAGAAAGTCAAATATTGCAGGATTTCTCTCATATGTGAAATGAAACACTTAAGTAAATGGAGGGGAAAAAGATAAATGAGAGGACATTAGAACTGAAGAGAATGGAATCAAGAATATAGGGAGTGAGAAGGTTGCAGGATGCGGGGGCATGGTTTATGTTGTTTAATTTTTTTTAATTTTCAAGTTCACTTAGTCTTACTTCAGTCAACTCTAAATTGCTTTTGGACCTATTCAGTATTTTACTCTTTGCTATAATTTTTTTTTTTAGTTTTCAAGTCATCATTTGACACTGTTTCTTATCTTTTTCCATCTATTCTTCAAACCAATTATTTCATATAACATACATATTAATAAAATTTTTGAAAAAAGAAGGAAGTGATAAACTGAGTGGAAAAATAAACACACAATTATAATCAGAAATGTTTAAAATCTTCCTCTCAGTAATTGGCAAAAGTCTGGAAGATATCAGCAAAATTATAGAAAGAATAGTATGAACAAAACCATCACCGTGACATTCTCAGATTCCGGTTACTACATTTGTCATTGATAGGATCAAATACATTCAAGTGCACCTAGGTCATTTTTCAGTATGAATCCTATATGAAGTAATAAATCAAAGCCACACAAAATTGAAAACAATACATAATTTTTAAAATTCTCTCTGCATATGATTAATTTAAATTAGAAATCACTGAGACTATAAAAAGACATTTTTCAACCAGTCAGAAATTAAATAATACATTTATTAAATAATGCATAAATCAAACATGGTCTCAATCAAAATTTTTATCATATTAATTAAAAATAAACATACATTTATCCAAATGTATAAGGTGCAGCAAAATAATGCTTAAAAGTTATATCAGTCAGTGCTGATATGCATATGTGCATGACATGTAAGGGATCCACAGGAATCTTCAGAGTGACAACCTGCAGAGCCAGATATGAAAGAACACAACAAGGCTATCTTCTTCCTGGAAATCTAAACAATCCAGCAAAAGTAGAGCGCCAGCTACTCACTGTAGAATTCCATTATTAGGAAGCCACCCAGAAGAGTTGAAAAGCTGAAGAGTCTGGACTGGAAGCCTGAAGAAAAATGTCCAAAGTTGACGGCAAAGACGGGAGTGCCTCTAGAGAAACAGAAGCATGACTTCCTTTGCCTTTTCCTTTTTATTCCGTCCAGGCTACATTCTTATTGGTTGATACCATCCACACTTAGGAAGGGTCTACTGTCTTCAACAATCCATCATTCACATCCAGAACTATGCTAACTCCATCAGCTGGACATCTGGTATTCAATTTAACACCACAGTTAATGTCACAGACATGTATGGATAGCATTTCATACAATATTAGAAAAGAAAAAAAATATCTAAAAGCAATCCTACAAGGAGCGCAAAAAAGGAGAAATTTAAGTCTGAAATAAGTACAGGAAAATAAAATCTTCGAAGAAACCAATAAATTAAAAATAGAATAATGATGTGGCAAAATGAGACCAAATGACACATTTTGAAAAAAGGATTCATAAGATTTATAAACTAAGAACTACTTTGTAATACATTTAAGTTAAATAACCAATAGCTAGAACAGTTTCAAAAACTAGCAAACTTTGGACCTTAGGAAAGTGTGAAAATGATAGATACATAGTATAAACTGATCTTCAAGTTTTTCATGTTGATCTATTCCTGGGCTAGCTATATATATATATATATATATGTATATATATATATATATATATATATATATATATATTGCATATATTGCATGTGACACAATAGCATCTGATAATGTTGTGCAGTAGTAGGCTGCAGCTTCTATTAGGCAGTGCATTCACAGGTTGACACCTGATAATCTACATACATTGTGGTGCAATTTATTGGTAGCATATTTTGTATATAGACAGCCAACCCATTATAGGACATATTCAATATTTTTTACTCACTAGACTTTGTGCTAAATGATTATTTTGCACCAATGAAACCTAATGTGTTTTGTGTTTAAGAAAGCTATGCTAAACTACCACAGATTATCAGTAGATTAAGTATAATAAATACATATTTGATTTAACAATATTTTAAATTTAGTATGTTTATCAAGATGTAAGTAATCAAAGGGTAATAGACATCAGTACTCGTTTTAACCTAATTTTTTCTAGCATCTTATTTTCTAGCCACAAGGCTTGTGTCTTATATTACATTTTTTTGTTTTGTAACACGAAAACACTCTTCAAATTAAGTGATGCATGGTTAAATCCTAGAAAACTGAATTTTATATCAAAACGTTCAGTTTGCTCACCCCAGAAGAGTCAGATGCTTGTGTGGGTGTATACTTTCAAATATGCTTTACCTAATCAAGAATTATAACTTTGAAAAGTGAGAAATAAAAATGTCAAGGTACACTGGAGCAAAAACTTGAGTGAAATACAAATACAACCTAAAATTTTTAATTTCTATTTATCTTTGCAGGTGATCTAGAATATATTTAATATATATATATATATGTAAATATTTATATGAATATATATAAATATTTAAATCATTGTTTTCTAACAATTGTCCACATAGCTTTTGTCTGTTCTTGAATATCAATGAAATGATAGCTAATATAGTTTAAATTCACAAGGATAGTAGCTATGCACATGGAATAATTCAACATGAACTGCAAGCCTACTCTAAATGCTGGGTCTTTCAAACACATTTTTCTACTTAGAGGTTTTAATGATTAGCAGATTGCAAAGTAAACTGACAGTTGAATCACAATGAAACATTATTTATAAATATTAAACATTAATAAATATAATTATAGTGGTATATAGGACATTGGAAAACATGGCTCTCTTCTTATCAGAGCAGCCAATACAAAAGCATAAATTTAACTACTCCTTGATGAACATTACTATTAGATTAGTGGGTTTTTTTATTTAAAGTAATTGTAATTACTGGTCAAATAATTGGTTTATTAATTATTTTATGTTTACTTTCCCTTCTCATTTCATATGAAAGGGTCAGTCTCTAGTGCTTACCAATTATCTTTCAATAGATAATAGAAGTACAGGTCCTCATATAACTTCACAAATGGACAACCAATAATTCTTAGTGGGTATTTATTCAAATACATTGCATTAGATAAAGGAAAGTTATGTGATTGATTCAAAATTCATGGACAAGAATTATAGTATGTTTTTCTCTAAATATTTTCAGTTTTATAATGCATTTGCCCTACTTTAATTGCTTTTAAAATGGTCTGTTGTTTTAATACTTAGAGGTGAAAGACTAATTGAATTGAATTGATTGACAGGATGAAAAACATCCCATCAAGTATTATGATTGCAGCATGTGGAAGTAAATATTTTAATACTTACAAATTTAGGGGTTACATCCAAGCATGGAGGAAGAACTCATGTGCATGACAAAGAGTTTGTGGGGAGGGAGAGAGAGAGAGAGAGAGAGAGAGAGAGAGAGAGAGACTGTTCTGCTAGCATCTTTACTTTATTGGGTCCAGCATATGGTCCAAATAGAATTTCTCCAAAATATTTTATTTGGTGGGTTTAAAGTAAGCTGATGTTAATTCTAGGAGATTGCACTGTGATGAAAAGGTGGAAGCTACTGCAAATGAAGAACAGCATGAACATAGGTGGAGCCAGTCTAGTAGACTGTATTTATCTGTCCTGTAAAAAGTGGTTACAAGGGATCCATTAAATAAGGCAGATTTATGATTATGTGATAAAGCAACATGAAAGTGTAAGAATTCACCACTAAAGTTCCCACACCAAAGTTTTAGATTTTCAGCCTGGGTGAGCTCATGGGGTCCCATCTGCACAAGTCCATTTGTGTAGCCAAAGGAAGGAGAGGAAAAGTCAGCAGCCCAATATCAAATATCAACAGATAGCTCCAATTTTATGTTCAGGAATAAATAAATGGTGGGGAGCAGGGAGCTTTTCTCACAAAATAATTTCAATTAATTAATGTACAAGGAATAAGAAGAAAAATAGAATCGTCGTTAGGCAAATATCACAGTCATAACTGTAACATGACAAATCAAGAATAGATATTAAAACAATGGGAAAAATTTTAAAAAGAAACAGAATACACTTATGCATTTTTAATAATAAGTATAAATTCAGAAAAACAAATTCTTAGACATTTTTTTTCTCATGCAAACATCAGTGTGTGCACTTACTCAAACTAAGGCATGACATCACTAGGTAATATAATCTTACAGATTCACTGTACTGTACTGGAGTTTATTACAGAACTAAATGAGTTATGTGGTGCATGATTGCATATATTTATTAGCTAGTAAATCAAGGTAGTTAAACATCTACATTTTCTATTTATTAGAAGCTTTTTTGTAAGATTATGTATTTACTTTTTAAGGGAGAAATACTGAAATCAGTAATACTACTACTTAGTTATAATTGTCCCCCCCCAAAAAATGTATTGGAGACTTAGTCATAATTAGAGTACTTAGTTATAATTGTCCACCCCCAAGAAAAACTTTATTGCTACCTTATTGGTGAGCCACTCTTATTATGACCAAAAGTTTTTTTTTAACCTTCTACATACTTTGTGTACAGAGGCTTTTGGAAATGAAGAATAGTGAATAACTTGAGAATATGATTCTACTTGTACAAAAAGTGTGGGGTGATAAATTTATTGTACATATTTATGCTCCTTTATTTCAATTAGAAAAGTATATAAGATGGATTGAACTTATTTGAAAGATAATTACAATTTAATGTTAATGGACACTATCCTCCAGCCTCTCTACTTACTATTGTTATTTGTATTCTTACAACAGCAATACAAATTAATTTTGAATATATTGAAAAGAAAATAATTCTGTGGTGTTTGACAGTCATAAATTAATATTACACATGTTCCTTATTGAAAATCATGCAAATAGGCCTATTTAATTTCATTTGCAGGCTTTAGTCAACAAGTACAGTCACAATTACCTTTTTAGTACACAATTTTACAAGCTTAGAACTATGCTTTTGAAGACTAAATTGTCTCACAATCAATCCATTTGCATGTGTAAATTTTTATATATTCTGAAACTTTGCCTCACTGACTTCTGACCTTGCATCTTGGTGACTAGTTATGTTTATATTTACTCTACTATGCATAATCACTTCGTAATTTCTAAATTTGGTTTTTGTATTACTCTATATTTCTTTGGATTTCTTGCCAGATTAATTCTGGGATGAGTAGATGAAAGGAATATGGTTTTTTCTATTAACCTCTAACAAAGATTTAAAGCCTTTGTTAAATATAATTGCCATCACGTACATGAAATGACAATTTAGAAATACAGACATATGGGATCATTAATAAATTTGACCCTTCCTGTTGGCAAGGGCAATAATACTCTTTTGTACAGGCAATTATGTTGCCAACATGATTAGAAAACAAGTCTAGTGAAAATACCCCTGTATAGTTTCTCTGAAGTCGAGAATGTCCACAGGGACTTGCTAATTGAATTGTTACAGGCATGGTTGAGCAAGTTAAGTGCTGGGGTTCCACGTGCTCAGGGATTAACGGGGTTTCATTATGTCAGCCAAGACTGATTGCCAGAAGAGGAATGTGTGTTACAGTTCAAAACATTTGGTCTCCCTAAGGGTTGGTTCAATGTTGATATAGTAATAATTGAAGCTTACAGGCAAGGCTGCTATATTCTTGTCTCCTTGGACAAATTGCATAAAGTAGGGACAGCAAAAATCTGCCCCTTTATTTCTAATTACTTGGTTAGTTTTTAAATGAACACAGTCAACTTATCATAAATAATACATAATAATTTGATTCCTGGTTGTAAAAGCAAGTGTAATATCTGAGGACCCTGCACTACTGAATGGTTTTCCTAATTAAATGCAGGCATGTGTTGTGTGGGAAAAAGAGAGAGACTGAGAGACAGAGAGATAGAGACAGAGAGACTGAGAACAAGTTAGATCTAGGGCCTCATACATGTTAAGTAAGTGTTCTACAACTTGACATACACCTCTAGGTGTATGTTAAAAATATAATCTATTTTTGTTAAACCTGAAAATATTTGAAGAAATTGAAAGCTACTAGCTGAGTAGTACTTCTGTGTGAACAGTCTCCTGCACAGTAAAATAAATATGTCTTTAATAAAACTACAGAATTCAGTCACATTATATTTTGCATAGAACAACTTGCTATGGTGTGACTAATATCCATATTCCATATTGTAACAATATGTATTTACTGATTAAAACAAGTTGATACAGATACTGTAGTATACATAAACAATGAAATTTCATTCTTCCTTTAAAAATGGGACATTTTTCATGGCAATGGGTGATCTTAAGGATACTACATGTAGTGAATTAGAATAGAAAGAAAATACAGCATGATTGATTATATTTTTATGTGAAATTTTAAAAAGTGACAAATATCTAGAGATAAGGATCAAGTGAGATAATAGAGAAAATGAGAGATGTGGGAAAAAGAGTGTTAGTGTCACCTTTGTAAGGAGAATAAATTTAGATATCTAATGACAGGAAGACAATAACCAAAACTGTTGTACTACATTTGGTAATCAGCTAAATCAGCAGAATTTAGCTGTCTCAACACTAAAAATGAAGAAACAAAATGGAAGCAATTGGGAGATGATGAATATGTTAATTCATTTCAATTTACTAACCTCTTTTACTCTCTATATTTATCTTATAACATTGTGTTGCATGCCTTCCATGTGTGGAATAACATTTTCTTTTTATAAACTACAAAAATTGTACTCATGTAGATAGGTCAATTAATTACTGGATGAGTTTAGAAAATTCTTACGTATTTTAACCTCTATTTCCTTATGGGAAAATGTGGAAAATATATTAGCAAATTCATAGTCAGATTAAATAAAATTTTATGTGTAATGATCCTATTTTTCCCTTTAAAATGTTGCTTACCTAATCATTCAAATCATATTGGTCCCAGTGTTTACTGGACATTGAGATAGTCACTGATAATTGTTGAATTAAAAAATGCAAATAATGAGTTATACCACTTTTCCTCATACATACACTGGCAAAAAGTTGCTTAAATAGGAGTAGTTTGTTATCTAATTACTTAGAAGAGTATATTTTATGTTCAGTTTCTTTGACTGTGACAAAATACCTGAGTTAAACAGCTTGGAAAAAAAAGGACTGATTTTTGCTCATGCTTTCAAAGGATTGCCTCAGTGGTCTGTCTTTTGGTTCTGTTACTTTGGGTAAGTGGTGAGGTAGAGAATGATGACAATGGAGTATGTGGTATAACAAAATAGCTCATGTTTAGACAGCAAGAAAGCAAAGAAAGCAGAGTGAACTGAAGTTGATGTCACACTCAAGAAAATATGCCCAAAGTGCTAACATTTTCTATGGGGCCCCACTCCTAAATAGACTTTGAGTCCGTATTAACTACTTTTCCTTTAAACTCCAATAACTTTGAATAAAGCTTGAGATTAATTTTAACATGTAAGATAAATACCTGTGGAGAATAGAAAAGATAAATGGTGAATTTTGAAAATTGATCTCTTATGTACTATTAGTACTGGTCTTAGTCATTGCTGAGAAAATAGCAGGAGACTTTGATTTTAGGAAATTGCTAATACCCTTTTGCTCTCCAGAAAGTTTCTCTATTGTCAAATTACAAACCTTTAAGTATTTATAAGAAGCAGCTCAAATGTAAGACATCAGTATATTCTAACATGCATCAGTAGAAAATCTGGGATATATCACCAACAATGGACAAATACTTAGATGAAAATAATGCAAATATTTGAAGGTAAGAAATTTCTTAATTTATTTTACTTGAGGTGCTAGTATATTGTCTAAGCTCTCATTCAAGCATACAGGTTTACAGCATATCCTTATGGGGAACAAAAATGGGCTTTGAGAATTCTTATGTGGACTAAAATACTTTGTGGTTGTTGTAGAGATAAATTTTTCTGTCCAGTTTTTCTGCCCACTCCAGCTATGAAACACAGGCAGAACAATATTTGAAGATTGATCAGGACACTGATATTTTGGTGTTTTGCCTGTCTAGAATACTGCAAGAAAGTAATAAATAAATTGTGAATTTGGAGTATCAGTCAAAATCCTGAGTGCTGTTACAGAAAATTACTCTGGCCATTTCAATAAATGAGCAGAGGCAGATAGTGCTATAATTTTCTATGTGACTGTCTCTGTTTCCTTATTATGCTAACTCTGTTGCATAATCTTTCCCAATTATTTTTTTCAGCATTCAACTAAATTACTTCCAAATAATATAACAAAATATGCATTTCAGAGGAATAAACTGCTGTTCATTAATTTATGTTTCTAGGAAAGTGTGTTAGCTAAATTAAGATGTTTTGTGCAAATACCAACTCCACACAAGGACTGTGAACATTATGTCCCACAAACACAAAATGAAGGATGAGACCAAAGAGGTAGGAGAAAGAGAAAAGGGAGAGGGGATAAAAAATGGATTTAAAAAGTATTATGTGCATGTACGAGTCCCCACAAGGAATGTATACATTATGTATTACAAACATGTAGTAGTGAAAATAAGTAAAAAATAAAATATTTTGCATGAAAGGTAATTTATTATCTATTACTTTTAATTTTCTTAAGTTAGTAAAAATGACCTAATTGCTCTTTTTTTTTAAAAAAGGATAGTCATGGTGTTTTATAAATCTCATTCCAATTATACTTTTAGAGAAAGCATTTACAAAGAACAAAATTTACTGTATACTTTTGTAAAAATATATTTATATATTCTATGTAGAGATTACAGTATAAAAACTGGAAAGAAATCTGATACCTGTTGAACCTACATCTTGAGGTGTTTTTTAGTTTGGTTTAGTGGTATAATCAGGCAAAATCACAGAAAACTATCATATTTGATTGAACTAAATACAAGAGAAGACACAAATATTTATCATGGCTAGTTGTTTTTGTTTTCAGGAATTTCTTTAATTTATCAAGTATATTTATGATTATATATGAATTACTTAGATGCAAACATTCCTCAAGAATGTAATGTTTATCAATAAAACAGATAATTATCATTCAGCAAGTCCTCTAAAAGCTACTGGAAAGATATTTCTTATCAATGTAATTCATTATTAAACTGTTTTGTTTTTTGGGGTTTTTTTTTGCATTTTATTTGGAATTGCAAAATCTGAACTATATTGAAATAATAAATTAACTTTTAGGTTAATTACATTCCTTCATAATACTTGGAGTTCAAAAATCAGAGCTACATTGAAATAGCAACTAATTTTTAGATTATTTGTATTTCTTCATAATAGTATAGAAAATGAAAAATATAGACAGACTAAGGAACCAGCTTCAACCAGTCTTTGGAAAATATCACATAAAGGTGTATGTTCATGTGAATGCACATGCATATGTAATTATATTTGATAAAGATGAACACACACGCGCGCGCGCGCGCGCACACACACACACACACACATATATATCTTACTGAAATGGTTGAGTACAGAAACATGAATAACACAGTTCTAGAAAATAATGCCTATGGTTTATATCCAACAGACTTAAATGAAATCTGCTTTGTTTTTTCAAATATTATGTTGCTCTTAAATCAATGAAAATTCTCAAGAAACTCTTAGAAACACAGATGCTAATAAATATATGAAATACAATTATATCTTTACTTTTATTACAGTGCCAGACAAGCTTCTTTCTGGCCAATAGCAAACCTTGTTCCCTAGCTCCTTCACTACTATTGTTTGGCTGGCTAATGTCCACAATTCAGGTTTTTTGGGTTGGAGTTGTGAACTGGTGCAAGAATCTTTCCCTAATGATGGTCCAGTGGTATAGACAGATTTATTATTCTCTGGACCCCATTGTGGTCCTGCACCTTTTGGAAGCTACTGCCTTGGCAGCCAACAGGTTCCCCTAACTCCTTTTTGCAATTTAGGTTGAGGAAACTGTGCCTCCATACTTGTTTCTTTCAGTGTACTTGCACTGTACCACAGGCCTGTCCTTCTAGAGTTGTGGTTTAAGGTTTTCCTTAAGGTTTAAGGGCCAGTGTGACAGTGGGAGTGGCTGAGAAATACTGTGCCAGATTATGGAGAAGCAAGAGGTGGCCTTGGGGGGCAGGGAGCCCTTCCTGTACTGAAGTTCTTAATTTTTTTTTTTTTTGGCCAGTTTTCATATTTTTACCAGTAAGGTTTGCAGTATTTAATGATTACATTCCTCATGGGGAGTTGGCCTTAATATTCTCAGCCTGTGAAGGGAAAGCCAGTCTCAAGCATTTCCCAAATGCCTTCAGGCTTTTTTTCTCATTGTCCTGAAAAATAGCACCTGATTCCTTTCTATCTGTCCTTCTCTAGTCTTGTTTGAACAGCTTGCAAGTTGTTTTGTTTGTTTTGTTTTTCTCTTCACATGGTCAAGATGATATTTTCCAAACTTTCATGCTCTGCTTCCTTTGTAATTAGAAATTTTGCCTTTGTCTTGTCACTTTGCTCTTATATCTCAGTATTGGAGAGTAAAATCAACTTTCCAGTAGGCTAAAAGCTTTGGTGCTTAGCTAGAGATTCAGTCTCCCAACCTAATTGATCAGTGCCCATTTTGGGCTTCCCTAAGGTTCTGTGCTATAATAAAATGCATCCAGGTTCCTTACAACTGTATCACAAGGATGACCTTTATTCCAGTCACCTGTGAGATATTCTAACATTTCCATTTGAGAGTTTATTGGAATAGTCTTATTGCTAATTTTTCTGTCAATATTCTAATAATGACCACCTAGGCAATTTTTAAGAACTTCTACAATTTTCTTAGCATTTTTGTCTTATGAATCTTCATCACAAGTATAAAGTATATGTAATTAAGTATAAAGACACTGAAAGTCTTCATACTATTCTAGGCTTTTCTAAGCATCCTTTTCAAAACAGTTCCTGTCTTTACTCATTACCCATTCCCAAAATTACTTTCACATTTTCTGGTATTTCTATAGCAACATCTCATTTCTCAACAGCAATTTTCTGTCTCAGTCTTGATTAAACAGAATACCTGAAACTTGGTGATTTAGAAAAGAAATAAGTTTTTGTAATTCGCAATTTTTTGGTCTGCGCATTCTGGAGCATGACATCAGCATCTACTTATCTTTGCTAACGGGCCACATGGTGAATCGTAAGATGATAGGGAAGCATACCAGCAAGTAGCTGTCCAAAGAAAAGAAAAGTCAGAAGCAGCAACCTCCCTTCGTAAAGACTTGCTCTCATGGTAACTGATCTAATACTACAACGATTACATTAATATCTCTTCTTGACCTAATTACTTCTTCAAGATTGCATCACTCGCTGTGACAATGACCATCAAGTTAGAACAGGAGTTTCGAAGGGCAAAAATAATATATGAACCCACATCAATGCTTGGCTATTACTCTGGCAACTAAGTTGACTACCACTAAAATTACAAAAAAAGCAATGACTATTATAAAATTAATTGATTCACCCTTTTTTCATTCTCAAGTTAGAAATTCCATGCTCTGGGATAAGAACTTATTTCCACTTGTGAAGTAACTCCAATCATGTAATGTGCAATGTAAACATACTTTAAAAATTCTACACATTATATTCAAACAGTGAAATTTATATTTTAAAGGATATTTACATTAAATATGAAGAACTCACAACATTTCTTTGGTAGCTCATGACAAAGAAACTTAGGGAGGAAAACTCACATGCTGAAATATTATTTTCTCCCCAAATAAATTGTTATTCCAAGAAGTTCAATCTTTTGAAAAAAGTTCCATGAATTTTAGCTTCACCAATCAATAACAAATGCTTTACAACAGTGACACTGTGATTTCATATTTTGTTGTGGATTTTGAGTTCAACTTCAGTTAACTCCACAATTAATCAGTTAATCTGGAGTGTGTGTGTGTGTGATTCTACTGTCAGAATACTACTTCTTCTCTGCTTTTGCTAGTATTTTCATGTCATGATCAGCTCCTACCAGTCACCCGATCACTCACATTAGTAGTAGTGTGTACATGAATTACTCAGAAGAGTGCAGGTTGATGTATTCCATGAGAAAAATATTATCAAGGAGATTTATTACCAAAAAGTGTCTATATTATTTTAAGTGAGAGTTACTAATACAGAAAACATAAAAGTAAAATCTCCTTTGATATAATTTGAGTTAGATACCATTTAAATTGTTTTACACCATGCTATGACATAGAATATACATGTAGTGATGGTATTTTGGAATATCAATGAATCTTATATAAAACTTATGAAAGTCTAATGTGAATAGTTTATTCAAATAGCAACTGTGAAGTTACATTTCTATCACAAATAAAGAAAACACTATTGACTCAATGTTATAAGATGATAAATAAGATTGACTTTAAATTTTTTAAGAAAGTATGTGGACACATATTGTCTATAATTTGTGTATGGTGGTGGAGGATGATTAATCAATATAGCATATGCCTATCAAACTCTTTCTTATATTACTCTGCCTCAGAGTGCAGGTATTAGAATAACAACACAGATGAGAAGAAAATCAGGTGCTAAGATTTTATCTTTTAAATTTACCTTGTATGAATTTTTATCTTTTAAATACAGGCACCAGCATCCTTGTGTGTGCTAGAAGGAAAAAGTGGTGTAGTGTGTGTGTTTGTCTGTACAGTATCTGACAGTATCTGAGTATATGTGTATTTTAATCTTCTCCTATTAACTCTAAATTAAATTTATGCTATCCAAACTGAGAAAAAAGAGTGTGTTATCTGGTGACTGCCTCAAACTTGGATGAAAAATTTAAATTTTTCCCATTTGAGATACAACATGCTTCACCAACCATCTTTTGTCATAGTTGGGAAGACAGCCCATCTTCAAGGAAAGGCATCAGAACATACCTCAAAGTGCATATGGCAGCATAGTAGGCTTAAACAGGAAAGAATATTTGAAACAAAATACTGTTTCAAAAGGTGGCATTTTACTTTAATTTATTTGTATATCTACCTTCATGCAAAAATGTTTCTACCTTCTACTATCGCCACTCACATTTCCCATCAGCATGGGAACAATTTTAAAAATCACGGAATTTTCTTTATATTGTTAGAGAAATTCAATATGTTGACAAATGTCTGTGGATAAGGGAGAGATTGTGAAATAGAATAAGAAACGTGAACAGATTTGATCCAAAATCATGGAGGCTTCGTGTGAGGAGAGAAAGCCATTGGAGGTAGAAGTTCCGTGAAACCCAGGAGGATGGTTTCAACCTGAAAGAGTGGAGACAATGGGCATCTATCGAAATCTCACCCGCAGAGCACCACACTCACCACGATTCAGGAAGAAAATGAAATAAAAATTATCAAGGAAGAAAAAAAAAAACTTCTGAAAATGAAATCAACTTCTATAGCCAGGGATATAGCTCAGCTGTAAAGCACCTGCCTGGTAAGAGCAAGGTCCTGAGCTTGATTCCTTATACCAAAAAACTAATGAACAATCAGAAAAAAAAAAAACTTATTCATACATACAGGCAAAAATGAAATATTCTAAAGCTGATCAGGATGAACTTAAGATATAATCAATACAAGATATAATCATAATTAATTATAACCATTATTATGAAAAATCCAAACAATTTAAAAACACATCTGAAATATGATTAAAAAGGAATAAAAACTTGATAATACACTGTCAAATGGAAATTGTGTCTCAAAGTAATGAGAGTCTGAGTAAGTGAAAAGATATCAATGTTTATAGACTGGAAAATGGAATATTGCTAAGATGCACACACTTGCCAAATGGGTCCACAGATTCACCACAAATTTTATTAAAATCACAGCTGGATTATTTGAATAAATTGTTACACTAACATTAAAATACATCCTGATTTTCAAGAATCCAGAATTACTCTTTAAGTATAAGAACAAAAGTAGGGGATTCTGGGACTGTGATTTGAAAACTCACTACAAAGTAACAGTAATTGATAAACAGTGATGACAGTAATGACAGATAGGTAAATGATCTAGAAATTACAGTCCAGAAATAAATATTTATATCTGTGGCCAAATGATTTCAATAAGGAGCTAAAACTGCTCAATGTAGAAAGAAAATGTATTCAATAAATGGTGCTAGGAAAATTGAATATTCACATGCAAATGAATGAGGATGGATCCCTACTTTAGTCTATGGACATTAATCAAACATGAATCAAATATCTAAATGTAAAAGCTGAAATATAAAACTTTGGTGAAAATATATCAGAGGAAAAAACTGAACATCAATTAAAACATTAAAATACCATTCTGAATATTTCTCCCATCATGTTTACATTTTTATTTAATATCTTTCAGGAAAAGATTCTACTATAAAATGTTGTGAAATTTTACAGCAAAAATTATAGTTCTACATTTGACCTTATAAAATTAATATGTTAGCATTTGTATTTAAAAGTCACATGCTGTAACTTTGATGCAAAAGTATAAGTCATTCTAATTTTAAAAATGTGAGAAAAACAAAACAAATAAAATTATGTTTTATTTTTGTCAATCTAAGTAAAAGCAGGAATATACAATCCAAAAATAATAAATTTAATTGAGAATAACCATTGCTGTTGCAATGCAATGGAAAGTGAGCACCCTTGCATATTCTTGGAAATACAGTGACACACAAGATTTTAAAGGTAAAATGAAAAGGTTCATATGTTTTTAAAACTGTTATATTATGAGATATAAGAATGAGTAATAAAGATGATGTTGGTCCATGCTGGGACAGCCTATTACTAGGCAGATACCATGCAAGCATTTTAATGCAAAACCATTGGATTAAGAGGCAAAAGCCATTTGTTCAAGGCGGAGTCCCTGGCAGATTACCCAGTGCAGTTTCTTCCCATCAGGCATGTGTGAACAGGCCACTCTCTCTCTCATATCCACATGAGTTTATCCATTTACTTTTTGGTTAGAATTTGAAACATGTGACTCCATTTTAATTCTGAATCTTACATATTTTTCTCCACTAATCAATGTACGAATTTCAATTTGCAGATAGACACACCCTCCCCCATTTTCAGAAAGCAGCTGATTTTGTTTCCACTGTAGCGATTAATCTGCCAGCTATGACAACTTCTCTGACAGTTATGAAGAATAGATTTGTGATAAAGGCTTTCTTTTTATCTTGTGGTATTTGTGATTGAACCTTTGGGTCTTGGAACACCTAACCTATTTTTTTTGTTTTTGTTTTAGTCTTTCATTTTGTTTGTTTTCTTTTGGTTTTGTTTTTGGGATAAGGTCTATTAAACTGCTAAATCATCCAGGCTGGGCTCAAATTTATGATCCTCCTAATGTAAATTCCCAGACTTCTGGGATTACAGGGCTGTGCCACCACACCCAGTCAATATCCCTTTTTAAAGTCTGCTCCAGTATCAAGTAAGTTTTTTGGAACTGTTGTTACTGTTTTGATACAGAGCATGAAATGTTTCCATGGTTCAAATGTGTAGGCAGAGGCAGATAACTATGATTCTCCTGGGATTGTGGGATTGATTGACTTAGTTATACTATTATAGTTAGCAGACCTTGGTTCTCACAGACTCAGCTTGAGTCGCAGGTGATCTTGTGGCAGGGGAAATGAAATTTTATTTTCTATTTGTTTGACACAGTGAGAGATAAAAACTATCATATATATGAGATTTTGTTTTACAGTATTTATAAGTTTTATTTCTGAAAGCCTTACATATATAAGATTGTAATGTATTGTCAACTTTTCCCGTCTCATAGTAGATGGGAAAGTAGAAACTAAGTAGTTTCTCTTGAGAAGCTCATCATCCCTGATTCCTTTCTCACTTAACTTTGATTTTTCTTACATCTCTTAAATGTCTGTATATACAAAGATTTCAGCAAAGCTACCTTTGGATATACTTGACTGCACAGAATGAGTTTCAACTTATATTTATTTTTACAGATACATTAGTTTGCATTTTAAATCATATGCCTTGTAGAAAAGATGTACTTCATCTGTATGTACACATATCTTATAATATTATGGTCATATAAAGAAAAGATATATTAAATGTCACACGATTGACATGTTATGAATGTTTTCCATTTTCTTCAACTGACATCTAATGTCCAAATGTTAATAATTTATGTGACACTTTTCACTTAGTGCATAGTAAATTGGTAGTCCAAAAATAAATGTTTGTTAAATAAACAAACATTACAATGTATAGAAAAACATATCAGATATGGTAGGTAAGTGTGCAAATTATTTGTAGGTAAAGAGTTGCATGAGAAATAGAAAAATAGTATTATTATTATTCTTAAGTGTGAATAAAAGAAGAATAAAACAATTTGTTAAGTAGGACTTTTATAAATTTTATGTGGAAAAGTCAGAAGGCAGGAGACATGTTGACAAATGAAAGGATGTAAATGTTCCTTCTGTTTTTGGTTTCTAAGCCATTATTTCTGTTCAAGACTATTTCCTCATGCATCATTTAAAGGGGGCCCTGCCAGCTTCAGTTATCATGTAAAGTGCAAGCCAGCACAATGGAACAAATATGAGGGAAAAAGATTATACCCTCATTTGAAAGAAACAAGGAAGTAAAAAGTAGTAAATAATTTAGAAATGATAACCAGTTTTGTTTAAATAGTATATTGAGTTTGGTGCGCTGGCAGAATATGCAGAATATGCAACCATGAATTGAGCAGGAAATGTAAAAGTAAGACTAATTCATTCTGGAAAAAAATCACATGGTGATTTACAACGGTACTCCAGAAACTGCATAGCTGAGGCAGGAGGATTACAAATTAAAATCTTACATAGAAAATTAGTGAGATCTTATCTCAAATGACAACAAAACAAAACAAATAAAAGGGGTTGCCAGAGTATCTTAGTGTCAAGATGCTACATTCAATCTTCAGTCTCAAAAAAAACCTTAAAATTATTCATTTTTAAGCCTTAGAATACATAAAACTATGGAAGAGTTTTATAATTTCCCTTTGTGTTAAAACTTAGTTGAAGAAGACTACATCTTATTTTATTTTTGGCTGCTTTTACAGTAACTTGTATTCAGTATGACGATAATGTGTAACAAACACAAAGGTTCCCATAGAATGAATACATCAAAAAAATTCTCTAGGCAAAATCATTCATTAATACCAAGTAACACAAAGCATCACAAACCCACTGCTTGTTAGATAAACCATACCACAGATAAGAAATCCTATCTCACAGATTGCTTCTTAGACCAAAAGAATCAGAAACAGTTTCCTGGGACAGTGTCATGGTTTATGTCAGTGGCCCACAAGCCTCATGCAATTTGACCAAATCTAGGATTTGCAATTGGTTTGCTGTCTGGTGCTCCGATTGGTGTTGTAAGTGTTTCACCCGCCCAGGGGTGGAGCCAGGATATGTGTAACAGTGGGAAGAAAGTATGTCTCTCTCTTTTCCTGGTTTCCTCCTTGCTGCTTGCAGCTGCCAGGAACTGTGGCCCCACCATGGCACCCTGCCTTGTGGCCAATTGAGTACGGGCTGAAACCTCCAGTTGTAAGAAATAATCTTTTCCTTCCTTAACTTTGGGCGCCAGGTATTTTGTTTCACCAATGAGAAAAAACTAACTAAGACAGACAGGAATCTAAGTTAAAATTTTATGCTATCTACACCAATAAAAATGTGAAAGACATGCTTTAAGAATATTTTAAACAAAGAAGCAACAAATTATTTATTTGGTATGAGAGTAAAATGTGCCAGATTAATAAAACTGAGAAACTTACATATCTCAAGAATGTGATTTTATTATGCTTTTATTGTGGCTAAGATGCACATTTTCTTTTAAATTTAAATAAAATTTTCAGGTAGTCACCTAGTCTGTTGCTGGAACAAAGTGCTGACGTACCTCACATAAATAAGAAAATTTTCATTTTGGTTCACGGTGTTGGTGATTTCAGTCTATGGTTGGTGGACTTCAGTCATCACGGTGGAGGTCATGACAGTGGAGTGCTGCTGCCCTTACAGTGAGCAGGAAGCAGAGAGTGTAAGGAACAACCAGAAAAAAGGACATTTCCTTCAAGGGCACAGCTACAGTGACCTACTTCCTCAACTAGGCTCTGACTCCTAATGTCCTATTCAGCTATGAAGTCATCAATGGATTTATTCTGTGCTCTCATGAGCAAAATGCCTCTCCAGGCCCTGTATCTGAGCAATTCTGAACTGGAGATCCAGCACTTAATACATGTCTCTGGAGGTTCTTGATATTTCAACTGTGACACTCATAAAACCATTGAAAAACGTATTTACTGTCATGGATTGGAATTCTTGTAGAAAAAGAAGCTTGCTACTTTAACATGATGCCTTAAAATATAACTTTCCCAATGATCATTCAATGATGTGTACTGTGGCATAGTTTGTTAATCAAATTAAGTTAATATTACAATGTTTTTTAGAAGTTTACAGTGGAGAGACATTACTTGATTTTAATCTACTTATTTTAAATGAAGCACCTATATTTTATTTCTGTTCTTTGTTAATTTAATAAGGAATTTGTTATAGTTGGTCAATAATTGTGTTAGATTTAATTATCTTTTGAGACAAAAGAATGTACAATCTTTAAAATGCTAAATATAAAACATATAAAGCTTATACTGTCAAAATAAGCAACATAGGTTTCTAAAATTAAATTATTTGGGAATTGGAATCATCTTTGTGGTTTAATATAAATTGTCACAAATTGTTGTGACACATTTTATGAAGTTCTTTTACATTTTCGCCCATGCTCACTTGAGGATCAGATACAGCTGGCAACTCATTTAAGTCAAGGACGTTTATTAATCACTTCCCATTATTTCAGTTATGATGTATGAAGGCTTTCACGTTTGTGAGATTTCAAAAGTTTCTAAAACTGATGATTCCCATTTCCTCATTTAAAACCTATTATGAAATGCTCTCCTGAGGAAACAGACACCTGGGCCCAGTTGCAGCTTCTGATCATCCAGTGTTTCTGAATACAGAGCTGAAACTTGTTCATGACCTGCTGTTGTTACTTCCCTACCACAATATGCTACTAAATTTATCCCTTTTCTTAAGAATATATTTTTAATGTAATTAATAGTCAATCTAGTATAATGCGCTTCATTTAAAAGTTTTTTTCTGTTAATTTTTTTAATTAGGTTTAAAATAGGGACTCAAGCAATGTGTATGTATCACAAACAAAATGCAAATATCCAGACATCTACAACTAATAGTGATAATATATTTGGTATTGATAGTTTATTTTGACCCAGAATGATTGTTATTTAAGTGAATAAATATGTAATAATCAGGAATTAGGCTAACTGAAAATTTACTGTCATTCAGATTATCATTTTAGATCTTTCATATGGTTTTAATATTTTTTACTTTGACAAAAATAAAATGAAGAGTAAGAATCGTGTAAGAAACCTTTTCACCTTATCTCCCTGAAAATGGTGAGCACATTTACATAATTATCTTACTCTATTTTATTATTTAAGAATATATGAAATTAAGACATTTAGGATAAGTAAGTAAATACATTGAAGGATATCTTAAAGGGTATAATATTTCTATGAAATCAAACCCAGCAATGTTCAACACATAAGATCAAATTTCTGCCTCATACACAATGAGTGAGAGCACATAAAAACAAGCACTGAGGGATTTTTACAGACCTTCCATGATTTAAATAGTTGCAATATGTAATATAAGGAGTGACTGTTTGAAAATGCAAATAGAAACCAAAACATTGTTAAACTATGATAAATATCTGAATACAATGTAACTAGAAATCTAAAATTATATGAAGGTGTTTTTGAGCGTATCCATGTTCAATCCAAATAAAATTATCAAGGCATTGTGAATAGGATGCTTAATTTTGACTAATATATTTTATGTAGTCAAATCAGTTTTTGCCAATTGGGTGAAATATAGATTTGATTTATCACTTCCCTTGATATAAATTATTATAGTAAATTTATCATCTTAAGCTTATGCATTGCTGTATACTCAGACTATTTTAACTGGAGAGTTAAAAGATGATCGTGCTTAATTTTTAGAAAGGTCAAAACACTATGACATCTAATATACATCTAATAATTCAAGATAATTGCATGCATCTAGCCATCTGGGCAATAGATGTTTGTAAATTAGATGGTAGTGACTCATGTTGACAGCCATAATAAACTGCTACAATATAAGGTGACATACATTCACTTGTAGCTTACATGGCATGTACTAAAATAATTCTTAATGACCAGTCAAAGGAAACTTGAAAGTATGAACTTCAGAGACAAAAGGTGGTCTTATATCAAAATACAGAGCATCCCAGACCTTAAAGATTTATGCTAGTTAGAATTATCAGTGTCACATTGTTATTGTGGTTAACAAAGTGTTTCATTTCCACTGATTGACTAAAGTATCCATTAATGGCAAAACCTGCTTTGTCCTGATCCTACATATACCAATCAATATTAGAGTGAATACATTTTCTTTGTAATGAGTTTACATTTGTGGAATGACTTGGAAAAAATTCCTCATTATCATTCTTGGACTAGCATATTAAAAATAACAAATACAAATCCTGATGAATTTTACACCAAGCATATAACATCAATATGCTTGAAACTGTGGATGTCTGAAACAGAAGAATTTATTGTGCCAGAAATGCTACAAATGTTAGCCAAGAAGGATCAGATCCTAGGACAACTTACTGCAATTTCTAACAGCAAGTATAAACATATAGATAGTGGTTAGAAGTATTCACCAGACCCAGACTTAGAATATTTTTATAATGCAGATGTTATGAAGGAAAGCATAAATTGCTTACATTTAATCCTACAGATGAAAGGGATGAAGAAATACAAAACAGGAAATTTGGAAAGGAGGGTTGTCCATAAGGAAAGCAGACTTTGTTGCTTAATGTTGCTTGAATTTATAAGTAGAATGTAGAGGTCCATAGAATGTCATGATGCAATATGAGTAAAGATTGCAATAGACCTCAAAGAATGAGAAACAATCTTTTATCAAATCTCATATGAAACCTGAATAAGTTTCCTTAGTTTTCCCTTCTTCTATCTTCTAAGTCCATCTACTTAAATTTAGGGCAGGAATCCCAGACTTTTCTCCTGTTACTGACATTTTTAGTACTTCTCTGCCTCCTAGACAAACCTCGTTTCCAGGTACTGAAAACCAATAATTCTATCGTCTAATTTGGTGTATGTGAACTTTATAAGATGCTGCTATCTGTTATGCATCAACTAGATATTCTTTCTATGGTAACTTTTTGCATGCATTTCCATATTTAGATTTCCATTGTGAAAACAAGTTCTATGGATGTCATTGATATTTTTATAATGGAGATACAGTATAATGATATACAGATTTAAATAAAGAAAATTATTTACATTATTATTTTAATAGTCTTTTCACTCTCTAAAAAAATCCTTGTCATGCAGGGGCCTTTCTTTTATTGTTTCCTATAATCATTTTTCAGGTTAAAATCATTCAGATATGTTTATTTTCTGAACAGGTAGGATTTTTATGTCTTATTCAAATACATCTACTCTTTCTCCCTTATTTATTGAAAACTAAAGAGAAAAATAAGAAGCATGTTATAAAATAGATTCCCAGATAGTCTCCATAATAATAAATTACAACCTAAATCAATATAAACTTCAGGCCACAGAAGATCAAAACCTATGGATAATAATATAAGAAAGGAAGTATTACTAAAATATAAGAGCTCAAAATTTAGCTAATAAAGGTCAGAAAGTAAAAACAAAATAGAAATCTTTCTAGAAGTTGTATTACAAAGCAAAAGAAAGATGAATATCCACCTATGTATCTCAGAGAGACACAAAAACTGAGTAGAAGATACTTGTAGACTAACATAGTGCCCATTATATTTCTTTATGTAAGTAAATCTGTTTCCTCTTCCCACACTTGATAAAATGAGATTTTCTCTCCTTTTCACTTTTTTTTTTTTTAAATTTTAAAGGGAGTAAAACAGACCAATAGAATGAAACAAAGCCAAATGGTAATAGGACAGTAGGAAATCCACAATCATTACTACATTTCAACTAATTTTCCTCAAAATTGTTACCCAGACCACTGGCCCCAGGCCTGCACAGTCAATCAAAGAACATGAATATCAGGTTGTTTCCTACTTCCTTCTTCCATAATACAGAAAATTAGTATCAGATGATTGGGTTCATTATTATAATTGTACTGACCATGTTGTTTAGAAGCTTTTGGAACTGCTTACCAGGAGGAATTTGGAGAACTTTGGAGATAGAGGATAGAAGAAAACTAGAATGCTGTAAACAGAGTGTGATAGCAGTCACAGCCCAGAAGACAAGAGTGCTGATAGGAATGTAAACTGTAAAGCTTAAACTCAGGAGGCTTCAACTGAGAACAAGGACTCCACTGGCAGTTGATCAGGCGGCCATGTGGACTATACTCTTACAGAAATTTATTTATTTACACATGTTCTGAGACATTGCAGGAGACTAATGACAGTGAACTCATTAATCGGGCAGAAGAAATTTCAAAGCAGTCTTACTTGCAGGCTATGGCAAGTCTACTAATGTGTGCTTTACAGTGAGAATCAGGACAAAAATCGGAGCTGAATTATTAGAAATACTTATATCTTGATGGGAATGGGACCGTGCATTTAATTAAAGCCAAAGGATGAATATCAGGTAAAGTCTAGTAAGATTTAAACAAACCAACTATTTTTTACAGAAACAAGAAGAAAAATGTCTTGAGGGGATTCCAGGAATCATCCATGCTTTGCTCCCTTAAAAGGTGCAAAAGTGTCAATTTTTAATTTGAGATCAGAGATGTGGGGGCCCCTACTAGAATGACCTCCTTAGGGAACTGGTTCCCCAGGATTGATTTCTGTGCAATGCTATCCATAGACCCATAGACCCGGAGGCTGCTGCAGCCAGGGGTGCCTTGCTACTCCTTCCACTAGCAGAAGACCTTGGTTTTATCTACACAATGCTAATTGTTAATATGATGAAGAGTAAAACGCTTGTGGGTTTGGGAAGGCTTCCACCCAGACTTCAAAAGATATCCAGATAAGTAACTTAGAAGACATATGTTCAAATGAATCCATATGTTCAGAGTAAACCATGAAATATCAGAGATGGTATGAACACAGGATGTCTGCCAAGAAAAACTAAAGTTCATTATTGAAGCCAGGTCAAGAAGGAGAATTTAAGAGGTATAATCAGCAACACCGTTGAAGGACACTGCATAAGCCATCTCCACTCATATCTCACTGCTGGGTCCCGTGTATATCAGACATGGAACTATAGAATTTATGTTTAATTTGCTGGCTTTCAACCTTATTTAGTATGATTCTTTTCCAACCTGTTTTTTCTCCTTTTTGGAATGGAAATGTTCTTGCTCTCTCATTGTACCTTGGGATTACGTAAATTTTTGTCCTGTTTTTGTTGTTGTTGTTGATTTTTTGACAGAGGTTCACAAATAAGAGTTTCTCTTGAGTCTCATCCAGGACTTCAACTTGGGCTTTTTAAAAACTGGAAATATTAAGACTTTGGAGAAAGGATTATTCTTGTTTCTGGTGGTACTCAGGATAATGTGTTGTATTTTTTTTTTCCTTAAAACAGAATTATGAGCTAGTATTGCATAAGGAAATGTGTTTGGATTTCAAGTTGACAAGGGGTGAATCCTGATATAAAAACTTTATTTGATCAAAAAATGCATATAAAATATAAAAGCATACTCTGCCTCTCTCTGTGTGCATCATACAGCCATGACCTTGGGAACTGTATACTGATCCTCATCCATTCTTCTCTGTTGCTGTTCCTTTCTCTGTTTCCTGGATGCTATGAAATAAGCATATTTGTTCTGCTGTGCCCTTCTGCCATGATAACCTGGCCTTGGATCCTGTAGAACATGAACTGGAACCTTTCAACTATGAGGTAAATTAAACCACTCATTTAAATTGTTGCTGTTGACGATTGTGTGACAGCAATAGGAAACCTTATATTGAGGGAGATAAAAACAAACAAACAAACAAACAAAAATAAATTTTTAAAAAAGGGATGGTAGTTCTTCCTTGATTTGTCATGTGAGGATACAAAGAAAAGATGACTACTTGCATGCCAGGAAGCAGGCCCCTGTGGAGAGTCAAATATTTCAGTATCATGATTTGTGCTTTCCAGCAGCCATACTATGAAAAATAAATACCTGCTCTTTAAACCATTGAAACTATGCTATTGTGTCACAGCAACTCAAAATAAGAAAAAAGAAATGGTACAATAAACTAGAGTACATCTGAAAAAAAAAACCCTAAAAACTAAAAATCTAGAAAAAGCAGAGATTTCTCTGAATCATTTTTAAAGGTAATTATACCACAAGACAAGAAATAAAAGAGGAGTGTTATAGAGAAACTTCTGTGATTTTAAAAAATACATAAATATGATCAAAATGTTGATAGAAATATTTACTATAAAGAGCATTTTGGTAAAGTCATGGGCAGAAATGAATAGTAAAGTGAGAAAGAACTGGATGATTATTGAATAGTTTGTTGACAGTAGAACTCGGTAGCTATGAAGTTGTTTATTAGGTGAGTAAATTTCTATTAAAATATTGAAGGATCAGATTGGATCTTTGTGATGATGTAGAGGGGAATGTGAGAAAAAAGAAAAAAATTAAACAAGGAATTATTTAGCAAAAATATCTAAAAATTCAAGACTTGGAAAATATGTGGCAAAAAATAGTGTTTTCAGAAGAGGTACAAAGTGTCTAACCAGATAGCCATATGTCAGGGAGATTTAGCATAGTTGTGAGGCTTGGACTTCATAACTTACCTTGGCAGAAACAGCTCTGGTTTCAATTGATGAACCTGTAGACAGAACAAATCGCAGACCATCAGACTTCTGAGGTTCCACAGACTGAATCATGGAGATACCTGGCTTTTAAATGCTTGGTAATGGCCCCCATAACTATCATCAGGAAAGCCTGCTTGAATTTGGAGGACAAGGTCTGTGCTTTAAACAGGCCTTGTAGAATTCTGCAGGCAGGGTGCCACTGAGAGGTTTGCAGGTGTGACTTAGAGGTGAGACTGCTCCTCAATTTTTTTCCAGAAATGAGATATTTATAACCATTTGAAAAACAAAATGTTGAATGAAAAAGGATTATTCTTGTGTCTTCTCAAGAATCTAATGTCAATTACCTTGTCATTAGAATGCTATGTTTGTCTCACCATTCTGTTTTGGAGGCATACATCTGGTTTCACAGGTTTACAGCTAAAGGGAAATTTTTCTTTATGATAAATCATCAACAAATACAATCCATGTTTTATTTATATAGTCGGATGAGACTGTGAATTTTCCACTTTAGTGTTTTAGCTGAGATGAGTTAAGCTTCTCAATACTCTTGGGATACAATGAATACTGGAGGCATAGGAATAGAATTTTGTAGACTAAATATGTAACCCTTAATTTCTTTTGTTGAAGATTTAACCACCTAATGTGATATGTATTGCCCAATAAATAATCACATTTATATGAGGCCTTGAATACAAATGCCCCAAATATGTGGTTATAGGATAAAAAGGAGGCACTTGAGTGTTCTCCTTCTTTCCTGTGAAGATGTACACAAATATGGACATTTACAAGCCAGGGCCCATTATAAACTTTAATCTGCTGGTGACTTGCTTCCAGATTTCCTAATTCTAGAGACAGGAATTAGAGAAATAAACATCTATTTTAAGTCACTTAGGCTGTCATATTTTGTGATAACCACTTGAGATGACTAAGAGAAATTTACTATGAGATTTTATGTGTGATTATGTGCATGGCAGCAGAATTCTAAGAAAGCCATCAAGCACCCTGTGTCTCAGCTTACATGCCATGTACACATCTTGTCTTTATGAAGAGTGGACCTGTGCTATGGAGGAGAATCACTCAGGAGTTATTTGATCAAAGTGAATGGATGCTGCAGATATTTTTTACCTAATTTGTTAACAGAAAAACTATCAATGGAATATTGTGGTGATTACTCCTAAAGCTAACCAGATGAGGAGTTTTAAAGAGCAACTAGGGTTCAGAGACAGACTCCATCAACAAAAATTGAAGAAACAGAGATACTTTTCTTCACCTTTAATAAGGAAATTGCCAGTTGTGTAAAAGTTCATGTGAAAAAATGATAAATGTCTTCTAGATTATAATAATATTGCTGAAAGGTGTAGGGGGCCAGGGGATATGAAACAATATACTACTAGCTGGGATCAGGCCTTGTGACTAGGGTCCCGTGGTCTCCAGGCTGCTGTGACCTTGGTTTAGGAGTAGAGAGGCCTGTGGAAGTCTGCCATGCCTCCTGGCTGTGCGGAGAAAGCCCTTAGCCATAGCGATCCTAAGGCAAGGTGACATCTGCTGAGGATAATGTCAAGAATGCAGGCATCCAGGTGTAGGGAAGAACTTGTCCTTCATGAACTTTTCCCTGTCTGCCACACTTGCTGTTTCAGGAAAAGTACACTACCCCTTGTTCTGTGCTTTTCACTTGCTAGTAAAAGTGGGCTAACCTCAGAGTGGCGTGCCTTCCCATCAGAGGTGAGTTCCTCCCAGGACCCTTGTACCTTGCACATTGCCATTTGTCTGTTTTTATTCCCCACCATTTTCACTGCAGGTATCTTGGGGTCTGATCTGCTGCTGGCAGCAAGGAACTAAATTCTGCCAATAACAAGTATACTGAGAAGGGGACACTGAGATGTAGGAGACATCACACTTCCACACTAACACCTTGGTTTTATTTAGAGGAGTCCTGATCAATAAACCCCACGAACCCACCCCCTGACTCCTGACTCAGAGGAACTGTGAAGTAACAAATATGGATTTTTCTAAGACATATTTGATAGTTTTTCACATATCAATAAACTGTTAATACAATATTTCTCTAGGGGTAATATATATCTTCTTTCATTGGTTATCTTCAACACTAAAAAAATGATCAACTTTCCATCCATTAAGATATTTTATTTATATTTTTGAGAACTAAAATGCTTTAGTATTTGATAGACCAATAAAAGCTGGTTAACTCTGGTTCTCTAGCAAAGGATGAAACTTTCACACATTATTAAGCTTTTCCGTTACGGCGTCTGGCACAGATATTTGGGTAGGACATATCCTGTGATTTTATTTTCATATGTGATTTTGTTAACCCTGCAGAAACTTAGATACAAAGAATATCTACATTTTAAAAATTTCCTCAAATTAATATTCTTAAATATATTATAAAATATAAGTCTGATGTAAGATAAACATAATAACTTGATCTTTCACCACAGAAGTATGTAATTTGTCATGCTTACTATGGTAAGCCCTGAGTTAAATAATGTTATTGTTCAACAGTATTAAGAAGCATACTTACGTGTATAATTTCACATTAATTAACAATATTTATGACTTCCGTTTTATATCCTTGGTGCATTTTTGAGGGGAAACGTATGTTTCATAATGTATTTATGCTTGGATCAAAAGTTTGTTTCTCTCTTACAAATATTATTTATAAGAACTGCAGTCAGTTAAGCCGACTGGGTGCCTTTGCTGATGGGTGCCCAGTGTGCAGTGGTTGCAGACAGTAACCTCCTCGGTAGTGTATGCAGCCTGTTGCTTGTATGGGCTTCCCCAAGGGACCTTGGAAACACTGCTTCCCATGGATGTTCACTTATCTGACCACCTGCTACCCCCAATCCAGGCTCTGGACTGGCATGCAGGGTGCCTTTGGGAAGCCCCAGGGCACAGTGGCAAGGGTTCACATTGGCAGGTCATCATGTCTATCCGCACCAAGGTGCAGAACAAGGAGCATGTGACTGAGGCCCTGTGCAGGGCCAGGTTCAAGTTTCCAGGGCACCAGAAGTCCACATCTCCAAGAAGTGGGGCTTCACAAAGTTCAATGCAGATGAATTTGAAGATATGGTGGCAGAGAAACGCCTCATTCCTGATGGCTGCGGGCTGAAATACATCCCAAATCACCATCCCCTGGACAAGTGGCGGGCCTTGGCACTCCTGAAGACTTCCACTGCCCCGCCTCCCTATAGCAAGCTCATCAATAAATCTTATCTCTGCCCTAAAAAAAAAATTATAAGAAAAGTATTAGTAATTGTAATTTATTAAATGACTGACAATCACACTGCATTTGTATCACTAAATAATCCACAAATATATAATTCAGAAATACTATCATCAAAGAAATTAGTATTGCTGTATTTGAATTACTGTTATCTGTTTTTCTCATATATTGACATGTGACAAAAGCTCTTTTCATGACTTTTGCATCTTTCCTATAATCTTGTTATCAGGAATATCTTTAACAAGGGTGTATAGAATTTTAAAGACAATGGAGAAGTCATTATATATCTCCCTCTCTTAACTCATGTTAATGAAAGTTTTATTATTTATCTGTTTACTTACGCTAATTCTTCCAGTCTTTTTCTCTAGTGTTTTCTCTAGTGATAGCAAATTGGCATTTGCTATCAAAGCAACCTGTTGGGTAAAAGTCCTCAAATCAGAAGAGATTTGGTGAAGGGCTCCTGAATAGTTCAGTTGTTATAAGAAATCTACAGATTTCAAAGAAGCACATGAGATAGTATAAAATACACAATATCACAGTCCTTCTAAGTAGTATGAGCATGAAAGAACACCCGTAGCTGATTGTATTTTGTGCTTTTTCTACCTAGTAGTTGATTGATTTCCATATAATTTTCCTCTGATGCACATATGACACTTATAAAACAAGAGTAAAAACAAGTCACAGATGGGATTGCAGTAAAATAGTATAAATTGTTCCCATTCTATATTCACTTATCTCTGTAGCCTTTAATCAAGTTTATTTCATACTGATTTAAATGAATTATAAGATGTCATTCAGGGTAAACTCTCTTTGTGGATATAAACAATTGAAACAAATGAACTGTCTTTCCTAATCTTTCTGACTTACTCAAATAGCAATGTTATGATTGAATATAGAGCTAATGGATTAATGTAAGAAAAATACACAAATAATAATGAATTCCTAAGGAATCAAATGGGTTTATAATGTGCTTTATAGCAATATTGTTAGCAGTCTTCAAAATGTCTTGTGAGGGCTGAGGAATTAGCTCAGTAGCATAAGCTCCTACATTGCAAGCACGCGGTCATGAGTTCGATCCCTGGTACCGATTAAAAAAAAAAAATCTTGTGAATAGAAGAAAAAAAAATATATGTATATATAGTAACAGTAGTTTTGTGAGTTCACTGTGAAAATGAACTGTAGTGAGACCAAACACAATTGCTTTTTTGAAATCCAGTTTCTCTTTACTTAACAGATTTTGGGGAATATTTGTATCCATTAACATTTTCCATTTCTACTGCTACTGTTTGAAGATAATTTAATTCATTTTTCCATCACCATAAGTCTTATTCCAAGATTATCTGAACTCTAAGCAAAAATATTTTGAGTAATTGATAGCATGAAAATGCATAGGTAACTTAACAGAAAATCTATTAATTTGTAGTATTTCCACCTACAATATCATGATTCATACAGTAGTAAATGTTAACAGGATTCAGTATACTGTCTACACCAATCACTATAATTACTACATCACAAAAACTAGGTAATATTGATTGATACATTGAAGATAATTTAGACGTATTAGCATGAATATTAAGTTAATAGTCAAATAAAATATTGACTTCATAATGCAATAATATGTATCTTTTTTCACTTCCAGAATTTTTCAATGGATAATACAGATTTAAATAAACGTGATAATATAAAATAATTGCTTTTGATCATCCTTAAAGTTACCTGTATTATTCATGGTTTAGTATTACTATATATAGTGAGTAGAAACTGTGGATATTCTCAGGTTGCTGTATTGACTTAGTGTTTGCTATGCCATTTGTACCCTAATGCAAAGAGCTGCACTGGTCAATGCAGAATTGTACTTCATATTCTCATTTTCAGTTGTCTTCCTATGTTTTAATTCATTTTGACTATCGTATTGGGCTCAGAAAAGTCTCTAGAGTCTCTAGAAAAGTCTCTAGAGAAAAGTCTCTATATATTCTAGAAGAATATATAGAATCATAATAAATAACAATATTCATAAAACAAGAAGACAGTATAGAACAATATATTTTGAAGTCAAAATCTATATAATAAACAAATACATCAAATGGCTCACATGAACATCATGCAACTGATGTGGCAATGACAGTACACTTTGCAGTTCATAAAATTAAATCTTAGGCAGTAAGTACATGTACTTAACATATCATAATTCTTTCTATTCACTTTTCCTACCTTTCCTCACTTGCACCCTCAACCTGTTGATTCCCATTCCCACTTTCAGTATATTATTATTATTATTATTATTTTGCTCATATTTGTGATTATAATGATTACACTCATTTTTGGTTTTTGTTACATATACATGATGCACCTTAAATCATTTTATGTCACCTTACCCTCCACCCCTCACCCAAGTTTTGGTCTCTTAGACCAAAGTGTCCCATTTACAAAAAGATTTATCACTCTGATTCCATTTGCTCTTTATTTTGTGCACCTGATTTATTTCATTTAATGTTATGTTTTCCAGATGAGTACATTTTCCTAAAATATCTCAACTTTTCCTGTTTCATAGTGTGGTAGTATTGCACATTTTCGTCATCCATTCATCTCTTGATATTCATATTGGTTGACCAGTATTTCGTATCATGTGCTAAACTAAAACCAAAATGGTTCAGATATCTAAATATTAAACCAACTAAGGAAAACTCTTGAAACCATAGGTGTAGACAAGCACTGTGTGAACAGAACCCTCTTGTATATGAAATAACTGTAAAAATAAAAAAATGGTTATATTAATATAATCATCCAATGAGGTTATATTAAATTAAATTGTACAGAAAAGCAAACAATCATTCAAAGTGAAGAGACAATCAACAGAATGGAAAAAAATATTTTCTATCTATTCTTCAGGCACAGGACTAATATCTAGAACATAAAAAGGACATAAACATATTAGGTCACCGAAAATAAATGAAACCATCAAAAATTTGCATATGAAATGAAAAGTATATCTCAAAAGAAGTTAAGATGGCCAGTAAACATGTAAAACATTTAAAGTCTCTGGCTGCTAGAGAAATGAGAAATGCAAGTTCAATAAAACTAAGATTTCATCTTATATTGGTAAAAATAGCAGTTATCAAGCAATGCTAAAAAGCTGGACAATTTTTCTACAATTTCATGTTTTCTATACTTAGCCAACTTCAAGCACAAAAAAGAAAAGCATTCCTTTCCAAGCTCCACTATGCACTGCTGTAACATTTGTTGTTTGTTCTCCTTCAATTATTATTATTATTATTATTATTATTATTATTATTTGGCTAGCAAAATTTTGAAAATAAAAAGTGAAAGAGACAGACAAACACCAGTGATCCTAACCAGCCTGGGACCTTCAGCGTGCTGCGTGGGGCCTACTGAGACTCTACCCAGAATATTCCACCCTGCTGGGGAAACTCTGTGCCACTTAACTGGTAAGGCCTGTCTAACAAACCCCACACATCTAGGGAGATTGCCTCCAGTAGAGACAGCCATTGCCAACTCAGGAAGCAACTGGGACTTTGCATTTGGCTACCCCAGGGGAGTATAAGAAAATGACACCATGAAATAGTAAAATGTAATCTCAAACCTCCAGCCCATCCCAAATAAGTCCAGGAGACATGGACATAGATGAAGTAATCACAAACCTGAAATTTCTGAAATCATATCAATTGAAGTAAAGAAACAACTCCATGAAACTGTAAAGGAAATCATATAAGAAATAATCTCCAAGGTAACACAAAAAATGAATAGTGTAATGAAATAAATGATGCACACATCTAAAGAAGACACAGTTAAAAAAATAGGGGAGCACTGGAAAATGATGGAAATCTTGAATGAAAAATACAAGGAAGAATTAGAATATATAAAACAGATGCAAAAAGATATCCAGGAAATCAAAACTTCCATCAAAAACTGGCAAAACTTCTTGAACAAATTTGACGATAGACTTTCAGACCTCAAAGACAAGATTGCAGCTAGTGACTAGGAAAGGAAAGATCTCTTAAAAACAGCAAGGAATTGGGAAATAACAATTCAAAAGTTGCAAGACAATGCAAAGACAAACAATATAAGTCTGATAGGTTTCAACAAAATAGGTGACAACACAAATGTTATAAAAGACTATTTACAGACAGAATAGCAGAAAACATCCATGGCATGGGAAAAGAAACTGACATACAGATAAGTGAGGCATACAAAACTCCAAGTAGCCATAACAAAGATAAATCTATACGCAGGCATATAACAATCATCATCCCTGAAATTTAGCATAAGAACCCAATATGAAAAGCTTTTAAAGAAAAGAAACAAACCACCTATAAAGGAAAGCTCATCAGAATCATATCAGACTTCTCAACACAAACAATGAAGTCAAGAAAAGTGTGGAGTGAAGTATTTCAAATCATAAAAGAAAACAACTTCCAACCAAGACTGAAATATGCAAAGGTGTCTGTTGGAGACCACTATGAAGTGGCTCTGAGCAGGATTTAAATTTTACTAATTGGCTTTCTATGTTTATCTGTGAGTCTGTCCTAGGCCTCGGGCCCTTGCCTGGCGACGGGAGCTGATTCATAGTAAGTGAACCTCTAGGAATCACTGATCATGGTTGAGATTTGTAGTAATCTATGAGGCCAGAGACACCTCAAAGGGTAAGATAAGGCCACAGCTGTGGACACTTGGCTCCAACCCCAATTAACAAGATAGAGACTGCAGCTGGAGGAATTTCACTCTGGCAGTCTCAAACCTACCATAAATATTATCCTGGAGATAGAACAGTTCTCCTAAATTGGCATAATTTACTATTTGGAGAAGTCTTTGAAGACTCCCAAGGTCCTGCTCATTACCTGCACTTTCCTCAGTTTCTCTGCCCCTTGTTGGACCTTTATTAAAAGTGAACTGATCCAGAGAAGCCTTTGTCTTAGCCCTCAAAGTCATGAGCTTTATTAAAGGGTTTTGACCTTCCTAGAACCCTAAAATCATTACAATTGTCTGTTTTTATTTAACCTCCATTGTACACTCGTTTGGGAGATTGGGGATCTAGGGCAGAACCTGATAGGTGTCCTTCAAAATTTTTGGAGAAACAAGATACTTCCACAAAAAAAAAAAACAAAACTGAAGAAACTCATGAAATAAACCAAATAAACCCTACAAAGAGTACTAAAAAATATTCCAGATAGACATAAGAAATAATTATGATTTCAAGAACAACAACAGAAATAAGCTACCAAGCAGGACAAAGAATTAAACAGAGGGGAACAGTAAAGAACTAACAGCATAAAGTAACATAACAAAAATAAGCCAACATGTATCAGTTATAATCATTAATGTAAATGGCCACAATTCACCAATTAAAAGAAACATGTCATCAGAATAGATCAGGAAAGAACATGCAGCCATATGCTGTATGCAGAAAATCCATCTAACCCCAAAGGAAATTCATAGACTGAAAGTCAAAGGATGGAAAACAATACTTCATGTATCAGGAACCCAGAATAAAGCACGAGTAGCTATTCTGTTCATTGATAATGTGAACTTCAAACCAAGAATGTTAAAAAAGATATAAACAACATACTGGTTAGGGGAAAACTTCAAGAGGAAAGGATAACAATCTTAAATATATATGCACCAGATATGAAAGCATCCAGCTGTATTTGACAAACAGTAATAGACATGAAAAATCAAATAAGCAATAACAGAATTATAACATGAGAACTTACACTCCACTGACACATAGAAACAGATTATGTAGACAAAACAATTCAGCAAAGAAATAACAGAATTCAGTCAAACTCCTTAACAAATGGAATTAGTAGATATGTACAGAGTATTTCACCCAACAATATTAAAATACACATTCTTCTCAGCTGCACAGGGGACATTCCCTAAAGCAGACCATATTCTGGACCATAGAACATGCAAAAGACTTGAAATCATTCCATGTACATTATCTGGTCATAGTGCCATGAAACTGGAAATTAATGCCAAAAAAAAATGCCAAAAGTCCATAAACACATGGAAATTAAATAATACCCCATTAAGTAATCCATGAGTCACAAAAGAAATTAAGTAATATCTATAAGCAAAGAACAATGCAAATATAACTTATCAAACCTGTGGGATGCAATGAAAACAGTTCTCAGAATAAAATTTATTGTGGTGAATACACACATCAGGTAAACAGAACAAACAGAAATAAACAACCTGATGCTCCACTTCAGACATCTAGGAAAAGAGGAGCAAATCCAGCCCAATGCCCAAAGAAGAGTATAAATTATAAAGATCAGAGCAGAAATATTGATTTAATCTTTATTATGTAAAAGTATTTTCTTCTCTGTATACTGGTATTATATTTATTTCAAAAAAATTACCTAACTAAAGACAGTTAAATACAAAGTAGAAATGAATTGAGGAGTTGGTGCTTTGAAAGAATAAATAAAATTGATGATAAGCCTCTAGTGAAAGTTATTAGAGACTAAAAGAAAAAAAACTCACATCCATGAAATAAGGAATGAAAAGGTTGAAGTCATTTTCTTTGCCTTTTAAAGCAGACCATATCCCTTGACCTAGGCAGTAATGAAGCTAGTGAGGCCTCCATTCTTGTCTCTACATCACCTCTTCTGATATCATTATTTTGTCATAAAGATTTTTGTGATCAAACTGGACCATTCTAGGTACACACCCCATCTTGAATTCTTTAACTCCTGTGTAGACATCTATATGGAAAGGAGTATTACTCTACTTACCCTGAGGACTATATGCTTAACTTCATTCACTAAATCAGTGTAGGATCTCAGTGGTTTGAAACTGGTCCATTCGATAGATTGTATTTGGTCTGGCTTCCTAGTCACCCAGATCATTTTTTTTTTTTTGAAAAGCGAAACTTTCCTCCTAATTTCTACTTTTGAGTCAATAATTAGCCAATCAGTACTTTTTAACCCAATGGAAATTATGTTCACTAATTAAGGTTACTTCAAAGTAATCCCTATTCTTTCTTCTTTTCTCTTAAACCCAGAATACTTAATAGTTTTTACCAAATTTACAGATAAATAAGACACAGACAGTACTTAAAAGTCAACATTATTACTAATCTTCATGATTATATAATCCATATAACCATCATTTGTGAATAAAATAGACAGTGACAAAGTAGAGATATTAGTCTAAATGAAGAAAATCAAATATTCAAAATGATGAGAGGGCATTATCTACTACGAATTGTATAAGAATGGGAATTACTTGTTATCAGACTCCTAAACCATATACAAAGCTCTTTTACTACAGCAATGTCTTCTTTGTTGGATATCTTTCAGAAATACAAGTTACATTTTTACTAACTTTATTATTGCTCATATTTTAATTTTTAGATATAACTTTTTATTTAAATTTTCTGAATCCAATGGTGTGAGCATGTGCCTTTCTAAATTAGTTGTCATTTGGAAAGGCAGGTATACAGAAAATAAAAATATCTCATTGAACAGAGTAATGAAACAAAGCTTATTAATTTACCAGTATGCATACTTAATGATCTTTTCTTTCTAAATACATTTCTATGTCTTGATCAGGACAATATCAGAAACAGCTTTCCTGGAAATAATTTAGCTATCTCTAGTTAAGTATTTTTTTTTCAATAAATATGATGCCTATATACAGAGAAGAAAATATTTTTACATAATCAAGATTAAATCAATATTTTACAGAACAAAAATAATTTAGCTTCTAGTAAAATTGTTATTTTATAAGCATGAATGCCTTGATATATATTATTCCATTTAAACATAAAATCAACTTCTCTTTGTTCTTTTTAAAATAAGAGAAACATTAAATACCCATTAATATTCAAAATGTCAGTTTCTAAATAAATTTATAATGAAAAAAATTATTTCGTATGTGGGATTGGGTGACTCTCTTGCAGTCTACATAAAATCCTCCTACACATTTCTTTTAAAACTTTCTTTAGATGCTGAAAATAAGAGCATACAGTTCTAATGGTGATAAATTAAGTTATTATTCACTTCAAATCTTCCCAATTTCAAAGATTTTCTTTGTAGTGAGGTATTTAGATAATGCTTTAATATCTATTATTGTCTGCTATGAAATGACACTGAGCTTAAAATGATTAAACGAATACTTCATTGTTGGAGATTCTTTAGTATCTCTACTACCTTTCAGAAGGTTTTCGCTATGGAGGAAAAATGCCAGCATAATCACTGGAACAATTTTCCAAAATAGACAAAGTAGCATTAATCGCGTCTCAAAATTTTCAGTATTACAACTGGAGAACTGCCTGAGTCTGTAGAAAAACCTAGAAACACTTTTCTAACTTCCATTTTGTTGAACTAGTAGCAAAGATAAGAAAATGTTTTCCTAATATGTCACAATTCTGCATGTGGCAAAAAGACTGTGGACAGACCTTTTTAAGGTCTAATATATATTTTGATTAAAATATATTAAATCTTCTTTTGTTGACAGCTGTTATTTTTGAGACCATTAACATATCACAAATAAATTATCTTAAGGGTAAATGATTACTTGTATAAAAAGCACAATTTTAAGAGTAACACGGTTACATTTTTCATATTTAAATTTAATAGTAACTGCTTTCTGTTTCTCTTGCCAGAGATGTTATCCTTACCAACACATACATGATTTCTTACCATTTTTGCAGATACTTTTCTGGTCTAAATCATCATGAAATCTCATTCGATTTGTTTCGGTAGATTCTCAAGTCTGTCATTATTTCCAGTTTTGCCCTGCTGAATTCTATTCTCAATAATAAAACCAGGAAGATTCATGTAAAACTTAATAATTACATCAGGTCACCTCAACAGTCTATAAAATATTGTAAAGAGACTATGTAATGTATCTCCCCAAAACAATCACTGTCACCCCACACACTTTTTTTCTCAACCATTTAATGCAAGTTCATGGCCTTGATACATGTGATTCCCTCAGCCTTATACTCAGATAATACAATTCATGCTTCTTATCACTTAGGTCAGTCTACTCTATATCAATAAACTGCACTGTTTATATTACTCGCAGACGTGAGTTGATACCATCTCCAAACTTACCCTCTTGAATATTCCTATCTGATTTGACATACATTCATTTTTCTTTTGTCAATTTACCACTGATAAAATATGTACAATACGTAGTATAAATATTTGTTGAAAGAATTAAAAGAATACACAAAAAGCACTAGTGGTTCTCTGATGTGCAGAGTAGCCAATCAGCTCTCAAACTGAATTTACTTACCATGCTTTTTGTATATAAAGTTTTAGTCTAAATATTCTTGAAAATTTATTTACACAATAGCTATGACAGCTTTTTGCATAGCAAAGCAATATTGAGAAGTTGTGCCAGATTGTAAAGTTAGCAGAAACAAAGGTAATTAACTGACTCTTTATAAAAAATTAACTACTATTCATATAAATTAATTTCATTCTCTATCACTTTTCAAATAAGCAAGAATATCCATTATTATAGTTTTTGATGTTACTCATGCAGTTGAATTTAGACTTTTGGTAATTTGTGAGAACCAAGATTGATACTAGTTCAAGGATATGATTTTGGAGCCATAAGAAAATTGGAAAAATTGAAAGAAAATGTTAACATTTCTGTAATACTTCTGCAATAATACATGTGCTAATATTGATACAAAATACCAGAGGCTTGTTATTTAATGAAAGTAATTAAAAAGATGTTTGAAAAATTACAGGAAAGTAATTTGAACTCAAGAAGTGATATTTCACAGAGATTTTTTTCTTTTTTATCATTCATCTTTCAGAACACATGTGAGGAACAGTATGTGATGTTTAGTTCCATAGATCAATTAAATATTTAATGAGAAACAGCACTAATTGGTAGGAAGTGTTCTCATTGATTGTTTCTTATCCAGTTAGTAATTGCAAATAAAAGTCATATATTAGGAATTTAATGAGCAAAACAAATTACTCTGCCAAAAATGGCACATCATTACCCTAGAATTTATGTCACTGCCATCCCCTCTGATTTTGAAACCTTAATGGAGGGAACAACTATAAATTTAACCTGACAATTTGCATTATTCTTTCAGTTCTGTTCTCTTATTCAATTGGTAAAAAACAAGTATTCTCTAGGATTTCTTTGTGATAATTCAGACAGATAACTACATTTTCCTTTATATTATTTGGTTTAATAACATACTATAATGGACAGTTATTTGTTTCTACTTGTAGGTTTAGAAATATTATTTATCCACCCTTTGTAAAAGACCATCTTGGATCTCCAAGCATTGATAATTCCCTGCCTCTTTTCAATATTTAACTATTATCCTGATAGTGGTAGCGACTATTCATTGAATTGTTTGATGTCTTGTCAAGTATGTACACAACTTTACATACCAGAATTTAGTTTTCTACATTTATAAAATTTGCTATGCTGCTTGTGCTTTCTAAAGTTAAATAAATGAAGATATATATATATATATATATATATATATATATATTTTTTTTTTTTATTGGTACCAGGGATTGAATTCACGACCATGCACTTGCAAGGCAGGCACTTATGCTGCTGAGCTAAATCCCCAGCCTAAGTTAAATATTTTTATCTAAATATATTTGTTTAGGAATCTGTAAAGATTTTACTGGAAGATTATCTTGAATCTGCATTAGCCTCTTCACAAAGTCATCTCACAATATTGCAAACACATATTGCAGTATGACACTTGGAAAAATGTGACTAATGTCTGTATATGATGACAGATAATTTTTAGAGAAGGTATGGAATATGTGCCTTGTGACTTTTAATGTCTTCTTGCTTCATGATAATTCTTCATTATGGATGTTAACAATGGTAGTAATTTAACTTTATCACTTATTTTTAACTTTCCACCTGAAATAATTTTATAAATAACACTACTTTAATTAATTTTTTATTACCTAGTTGTGTAATTCATAGAGGAAAAATATGATGTGGGAACCAAGGAAGATTAAGACTAACTGGCCTCCTCAATGAGCACAAAGGAGAAAGGAATCACACAGGGATGAGGGTGTGCTGAGGGAAAGCTAATACAGCAGAGACTAAATTGTTTACCTGAGCATGTGTTAATCATTTACATACTAGCAGCAGGACAAGGTTCCTATAAGTGGCATATGTGTGGGGAGAGCTCAGAGAAGTAAGCTGGTTCCCCAAGGATGGCATCTGGGCAGGAACGTGGAGTCTTCAGTGCAAGCCAGTCTGAGACAGTAGGGTAATAACCTGATTCATTTCAATTGTTTGCTAGGTTTCCAAGAATTGAATTGGTTTAGTCTTACTCATACTTTTATTTACTTATACATTAATATCAAAATGTGGATTTAAGATGGATTTTGTCCATTATGACTCCTATCCATATAGTAGTTCCAATTGTGCATCTTTAGTGCATAAAAACCTCAATGTGCTTCTTTGGTAGCTTTCATGCTAGAAGGTCTTTCAAGATAATTTATACTTAATTTTGAACACTTTCTTCCAAAAATGTAAAACCATCTAAAATATCTACACAAAACCCCTATTTTTTAGATGAACAACACTGCAGTTTGAACTGAGAATATTTTTCTAGGGTTTTTTTTTTTTTTTGGTGGTTTTAAAGCAATAGATCCAGATGAAATGACATACAAAAAATGATTAGTGAAGTCCTACTGATATTTTCACTGCCTTTTCCAATTTAAAATTATTAGGAATTTACAGTTTTTCATTAATTTTCTTGGGTGTACACAAATAATTCTAACTCTCAAGAACACACAAAGAATAATATGAGTTCATTCCACAGTTATTTGTTTGAGTTTACATTATACACAGAATTACTTGAAAATAATATTACTGTGTCCATTTATACTTCATAAAAGAATTTTGTTTCAATCATTCAGCTGTCATTGTATATTGAGATATACATCTTCTTGCTATTTTCTGATAATTTTGACCAGAAGATTGTAAACTGTAATGAATAATCTTCAAAAAGCACCAATATTAGGTTACCTTGATTTCAGATATGCTGTAAATGCAAAGGTACCAAACATGTCAGTTAGATTATTGTGATATTTACATGCCTGTTTTCAGATTTTTACTTTCCACTTTGACCGGTTTTTTTTTCCTCTTTCTGTCAGTCAGGAATAAAATTAAAAATAATTTTACCATAATGACATCTCATGTCTTTCTAGGTTGGTTTTAATTTCAACTCTGTCCTTACTTTAAAATATTTAACTCATCTGTAGTTACTGGTTAACTGGACAATGGACTAAAACCAAATATTGTTTGACGTTTTCTTTTGGATGGCCTTGAAATGGCAAACAGGAGCTTACCAATTTGTATGATATGATTTTTAAAGCACTAATTAATTTTTTAAGCTTGGATGAGATGATATAATATTAGAAACTGTATTTCACTAGAGAGGTCAAGAAACGGTCAATATAATTTCTGTCCTTTGAAAACTGAAAATGCCCTTGGATGTGACACTATAAAAAATGTGTCATGTCTATTGCTGTGATTAAAAAAGTAGCTTAGATGAGGTCAGCCTCACTTTCCATGAACATGACCTCTGAGCCAGGTGCACCTTCTAGTTTGTAGGAATTACAACCATGGTAAAACCACTACTTTTAAATTAATAAAGTGAGAAGGAGGACTATTTTATGTAATTATTAACAGAAATATGGCCAGATTGGGAATTATAAACCTGGCCTTTCCCCTCTGTATTACTGAATGTATACATGGGAACTCAGAATTAAGAACACTACATAGAATTTCACGGTGTTCATGGGAAGAATGATAATTTCATGTCTTATCTCTAAGCATGATTTCTGAAAGGATCCTGCATTTAAGATATCAAAATACTTTTTAATACCAAAAATAAAAGCAAGATAGTTGGACACAATGAAATAATCATGTAAATTTGATTGCTCTGTTGAACCTGAGACAACAATATAGGAGACAGCACAGGGAGAGGTAAAAAGAAGAAATTACATGTGGCTAAGTAAAAACATCTTAATAACAGAATAGGTGTTAATTAATTAATAAATACCATATGTGCTTAACATTTAGTTTTAAAGGCAAAAACACAAAATGAGAGCATCACAGTTGAGATATTTTCATTTTAAAAAAAGCATCTATTCATTGTTGCTGTAGTCTTAGTTTTAAGATACCCTTAACATTATAACATTATAACATTTTCAAGCAGCCAAACTGACTTCTAGAATAACATCTCTGCTTCTATGAGACAGGATCTTTAATAGGGAGTGCATTATGAAGCAGTTTGTTTAGGGAATTATCATTTAGATAATATACAAACAAAGTAAAACTTGTGTTACATGTTAGGGAAAAACATGAAAAGTTAGACAAGCAAAAAAATTCTTGAAGTAGCCTATTTAAATGACATAAATAAAAAAAGAATATCCAGAGGGTTTTTTTTTCACTAAATATTTGTATATGTCTGAACGCTAAAGTCAATATATGTTTTATCAAGGTATGATATCAAAGATTTACACAAACATTTCTAACTTTATTCCTTCAAAAATTCAAGGTATGTTAATTTATCTCAGTATCTTTTTCTGGATGTATGTTGGAACTAGTAAGAATGACCTCATTTAACCCAAAGAAGTGTTGAGATATTAGGGAAATTTGTGAGCATAAAAGCAGCATAAAACTAAGGACTATTCACTGACAATTACTTTCTCTTTTCTTTTTTTTCAAAGGAAACACAAAAGATCTATTTTTTTTACCCAACTTTAATATCATATAACATTAATATACTTTCTAACATTATGTTAAAAAATCATTGATAGTAGTTGATTATAACTGAAGTTAATTTTATAAATTTATATTTGTTTTTCAGTATTGTGGGGGATAATCTTACTGTTAAGTACAACTAATAGAAACAAAAATGCTTTATTTCAAATTGAAAAATCAGTGTTTTTAAAAGAACTTTGTTTATAAAATACTAGATATTAAAGAAATATATAAGGACAGCATAAATTAGAACCCACAGAATCCTTTTCCTCAGAAATGATAATCATTATTAATAAAAATATTAGAAATATTTCCCTAGCTCCCAGCATACAATAACCTGCAAACTTGTTTTTATTATGTACAATTTTTAAAGAAAAAGGTGGGAGAAAAACATATTTTTGTCTCACAACTAGGAATTTCAAGAACTATTCTCTTATGAAAAAAAATATTTTTGGCCAAATTGATAACATAATCATGTCCACAATTCTTTTCTGTAATGTCACAGTGACTTGAATGTCAGTTTTCAGAAAAGGAAAAGATGATTCAGGATGAAATGCTTATATATTGAATAGAGAAATAATTTCTTTTATAGGCTCCATTAGCCTTTCATCTTTCATCTTTTGGGGGAGATTACTTTTTCATATTTTTCCTCCTTTTGAAGAATATTAGCTATTTTATATTTTCTTCTTTTCTCACTCTGTCATATTAATATGCTCAATACAAACCCCAAGAACAAAGAAGGAAAAAATAATGCTGTTGACACATTATCAGTTGTTTTGATTTCAAAGAGATTATCAGTGACTATGGGGCAACAATTTATTTTATTACCAGAAAGAATGATGTAAGTGTATTATTAGACTTAAGGATGGATAGTCCCATTTTCCTTTTGTTTATTGTTGATCAACCATGACAGAAATAACATTGAAAACTACAATAAGGCATAATGATTATTGAACTCACATTACTGAGAAATTTTTAAAAAAAATTTCAGTTTTTGAAACATAGCCAGCATTATCATTAGAAAGAATTTGTTAATTATGCCTCCATGTAACAAAACGAAGAATTAAATTCCAGGAAATGATAATCAGTTCGTCTAAGGTCTTACCATAGGTGAGAAGTTGAGCCAAAATTTTGACTGAAGTCATCAGTGGAAAGAAAAGCTATCCTGGGTGAACTCAGAGGTGTGGGCTGCATATAGGTCCCACCACCACCAACCTTGAGGAGGACCCACTGCTGCATGAACCAAATCACCAGCTCCTAGCCAGCCCTGTACCTTGGTGACCCTCAGCAAAGGGCTAGGCAGGTAATTACCCTAGGACCAACCTGATTGAGGATGAAAACAAAACCCAGAAATGAGTTCAATCGGGAAGAATGTGCTGTATCCGGGAGAAATAACAGATGAACCAGCAGGGTAAACCAGAAAAAAAAGCCCAAGACTGCTGCAAATTGAAAAAAAAAAAAAAAGTATGGCATGCTACTCCCAAAATGAGTTTTTTTCATAGTGGGATAGTGTTAGAGAAAATTCTGTGACACCTGCCATATTGCCAGAGAACATTTAATCAGGTAGTATTTTGAGAAGGCAGTGATTACATAGGACTAAGACACAGAACATCTAAACTATAGTTTCTCTCAGGACTAAAATATTACCCTATCAGAAAGACTGGGAATGAGATTCAGAAAAGTAATATGAGCCCAAGTAAATAACTTAATGATGCACTTCAAAGTCCTTGAAAAACAAGTACAATCCAAATTCAGAGCTAGTACAAGAAGGAAATTATAAAGATCATAGAAAAATCAAGAAATGGAGACTTAAAAAAAGCAATACAAGAAACAATGAATTGAAAAGGGGTTCTTTGAAAGAATAAATAAAATAGACTAATCCCTTATCCAGTCTTAAAGAAGAAAGAAAGAAAAGACAGAGATCAATGAAATTAGAAATAAAAAGTGCAAAATTACAACAGGCACTGCCCAAATCCTGAAGATTATTTTATAGCAACTACATGACCAATCTGCACACCAAGAAATTGGAAAACTCAGAAGAAATGGTTATATTCCTAGATATATATGAGTTAAGAAAAATGAAACAAAAGTCTTAAAAACATGAATAATCCATTAACAGTTAATGAAATCAATGTATTAATAAGCATCTACCAAGAAAAATCCAGGGCCTGATAGATTTGCTACTAAATTCTATGAGAACTACTGGAAGATCCAATGCCAATATTCCATAAAATCTTTAATTAAGTAAAAAGGAAAGGAGTATAGCCAAAGTCATTCCTGGAAGCTAACATTAGCCAGATTCCAAAATCAGTCAAGGATACAACCCAGAAAATAGAACTATAGGCTAAGCTCTCCAATGAGCATACATGCAAAACTCCACAAAAGATACTTGCAAACATTAGTCAACAAATCATCAAAAAGCTTGTTTACCATGAACAAGTAAGCATCATCCCAGGGATGCAAGAATGATTCAGTATATGAAAATCAATAAATGTAATCCATTACATAAACCAAAACAAGGGCAGAAGTCACAAGATCATCTCAGTAGATGCAGAAAAATCTTTTCAGCAAATCCAACACATATCTGTCAAAAAACATGAAAAAAATAATTATAGAAGGAACTTATCTCAATCTGATGAAAACTATCATTGAAAATATCTTCTGATAACATCATACCAAAAGTAGGAGGCATTAAAAGTTTTCCCTCTAAATCAGGAACTGGATGAAGATGTCCACTGTGACCACTTCTGTGCAACATGGTCCTCAACGTAATAGTCACAGCAATAGGCAAGAGAAAGAAATAAAAGTGATATGGATGAAAGGAAGAAGTCAAGGGATGATTATTGGCAGATGACATGATGCTCTATGTTCAAATCTGAAAATTTCACCAAAATGTTAGAATTTAAAGCAAATTCAACAATGTAGATTGACCCTCCCAAATGAATAGTGTTCCTATTTGTACAATACAATGGAACTCATAGAGAAAGAAATTAAGAAAACAGTATCACTGATATTAGCATGAGGAAAATACTTTTCTTTTTATAGTGAAGAAAATAAAACCAACAAAAAACAAATTAAAACTAATCAAAACAAGACTGTGAAAGTGATACAGGAATTCAAGACAAAGTAATAGGAAATCAACATTGGCTACCATACTGACTCTTGCTATCTTCAGAATAACTGTCCATACCATCAGACAATATAATCAAACAAAACTGAACAGAATAAAACAAAACAAAAAATGAAAGTGATACAGGACTTCAAAACAAGACAATAGGAAAACAACAATGGTTACCTCCATGATACAAATTATATCACTGTAAAGAAAGGAAGTCAAAGAGCACATCAGAAATTGGAAATACACCCCTTACTCCTGGATAGAGAGAACTTGTCTAGCCAAAATGACTATACTTCCAGAACTGATGTACAGATTTAATGCAATACCATCAAAATATCACCTTGAGCATTCTTCATAGATCTAAGGAAAACTATTGTAAAGTTTTTATAGAAAAAATATCCAGAATATTAAAAGAAATCCTAAGAACAAAAGCAAAGCAAAAGACATCACAATCACCAATTTCAAGTTGTAATACAAAGCAATAGTGATAAAAATATGGTTGGGGGACAAAAGCAGCACAATGGATGTTAAGGGAACAGAGCAGAGGAAGTAGAAACAACCTCTGGCACAGTCAGCTACTTGATCTTTGGTAAAGCAGCCAAAAACAGACATGGCAGAAAATACAGCTTCCTTCATAATTGGTGCTAAAATAGTTCAATATACACATGCAGAAGATTAAGTATATGTCCATACATATCTCCATGTACTAAAGTAAAGAACGATCAAATATCTTAACGTTAAAATGGAAACAACTGAAAATTAAAATAGGTAAAACTAGTAAAGTCATTAACACAGTCAGAAACTTTCAAGAAACAGTACTCAGAATCAAGGAATGGGACCATACAAAATTAAAAATCTGCACTACCAAAAGATTGAAGAGACAATCTAAAGAATGGGAAAAATTGCCAGCTTTTCCTCAGACACAGGGATAACAACTAAAACATATAAAGAACTAAAAAAAAAAAATAGACTCCACCAAAATAAAACCCTCATCAAAAATATGCGATTGAAGTGAACAGACATTTCTCAAAAAGAAATGCCAATGGACATTAAATACATGAAAAAAATCTCTGGAAATTATACAAATAAAAATTTAAACAACACTGAGATTCCATCTTACTCCAGAAATAATGCCCATTATCAAATTCAAATAATAACAAATGCCACTGAAGATGTTGGGAAAATGGAAGACTTCTACACAGGTTGTAAACCGTTACAGTTACATTATGGAAACTTTTAAAGACTATGTATAGTACATCAAACTTTATAGAGAAAGGTTAGTGATTAATTGTTGCTTAAGTAGTCATCACCCTTGGATTTTTGATGCATATTCTTCTTTTTTTGCAGCAATGTATTTCAATCAAGGAGCACTTACTTTCTTTATTGTTTCTTCTAAAGTATACTTCTTAGCCTTAAATCTTCTAAGTGGCAGTTTTTCAAAATATTTTTATTTTCCTTTGTGAAAAAATATAATCACTTACTTTCTTGATAGTAAGGCATAAGGCAAAATGTAACACCAAACAATATGACAAATTGGAGAATAACTGCAAAATTTTACCTTTGACAAAATGAATATTTTATGTTCATTTCTTATTCTTCAAGTACCTTTTACATAAAACTAAGTATAGATATATTTAATATAGTTGAATAAATTATGGGTATTAGCATTTTATAATTATTACTAAAGCATATATCATTTATAGGTAGCCTCTATAGTTTATACTTAAAATTCATCATTTCACATTTAGTATGGCTCTATACTCACACCTTTCATGGAAAATGTAAGAGTGTAGAAAAATTTAAACTCTGATAAATGAAAGTTATGGTCTTAAAGATAAATGCAATCAATATAAATGAATGAATAGGAATTATATAATGATATATTCTGAATATAATTTTAGCTTATGAATTTCATATGACACAATATAATAACATCTCATTATTCTATCTGATAATCATTTTCATTCCTAGGACTCATCTTGGAAGAGACGACCGACACTGTTGGTCTATTACTCCATAAATGTTGCATGCATTTTATCTTTGTGCCCCTCATTCATTTAACACTCATTTTCAACAGTTCTATAAGTCAGTCCATAGAGATATTTGGAGAGCTAAGAAAAGACACCATTTTTTTTAAGTAGGCAGCTTTCATTTGCATTCTCTCTTTGCCAAAAAAAAAGTCAATTGGAAAATGACATCAAGGCAAGCAAGGTTCTTTTATGTGTAGTTCTGGATAGATTACACAGACACTTGAAAATTGTCACAGAATTCTGCTGTGAGACAGTCCATTCTCTGCTTCTTTAGTTCACTGGGAACATTTATTCCTAGTAAGCTTCAACAAACATTTTCTTCAGTGCCTAGCTTTTAAAATTGCATTCATTACAATACATTCCTTAACTCTGAAATAAAATCAAATGTACTAAATTATATTTGTTTTCCCAAGACATTTTCTATGGTCCTATAAAAACATTAAGTTTTCAATGAAGAATAAAAGAATGGATTTAAGGCAAAAAAATCAGGTTTAATAAATTAAATGATATGATGAAAGGGAGTACATATAAATTTTGTTGTGATAATATATGAATTGAATCTTAAATTGTGGAAAAAAGAAAGGAAATATTTCAAGAGTCATGCAGTCAATGTTTTTGCTAAAAACTTCTAATGCTTTGGGGCAAATGCACTGAATCAGAGGCTTATTCTGGTTATAATGATCATAAGATCACGGTGGTGCTCTGATCGTTAAGGATAGTATCTCATCTTCTAAATCCCTTTCATTTTATTGGCATCTCTTTCAATTACTGTGTTAAGTTTCAAAATGTAAGGAGATTTAAAAGTTCTACTTTATTTCCTGTTTTTCTTTGTGAAAAGAGATCCAATAGCAATTGAAGTTAATAGCTGGAGTAAAAAGGTGCCAATTTAGCAACACCAAATTTTTCAGGAAGTTTTCAGCAATAAGGATGCAAGATTATGGAACCACATTGAAGTGCTGGGATACCAGTACTCCTTTCTCAACCTGTGCAAAAACATGAGATTCCTCTGTACATTACAAATAGTAACTAATACAGGAGTGAGCTGAATTTTTTTTATAGTTTATAGTAATGACAGCATGGTAGTTCTTTTTTTGTATCAACTAAGCTTAAATAGAAATTTTAAAATTATTTGTGCTCTTTCGTATTTTAACACTCTTTTTTACATGACACTATTTGAATACCCAAGTTTAATTAAATGACAATAAAAATTCAACATATTTAATTTGTGGTAATTACTAAGAGCCAAATGTAACTCTTCAAAGTGTTGCTTCATTCTGAAATAATACTCTTTAAAATAATTAGAACAGATAATGTAATTTCAAAATGCCAATTGCAGTTTCAGAAAAATGGTAATTTAGTATGTACAAATAAGCTTCCTCATATCCAATAGTGAAAACTGTCAGAAACATCAAATTAATTCTGATCATATTCTGTTGCAACTTTCTGCTTATTTGTGGAGCTTCTAGCTTAAATCTCACTCATTTAAAGACTATTATCTGAAAATAAATTAGAGCAATTCTCAAAAACACATACTTCTCTTTACATCTAAAATAAGATAGAAAAAGATTATTTTGCTTCTCTGAATGTTATTTAGTAGTCATAGTAATTAATGAGCATGATAGTTTAAATAATTATGTTTCTGCACATTGTATATGAAAAGGGGAAAATATGTGTTTATAAGGTTTTTTACTGTAAAATTACTAAAACTAAAATATAAATGCATGTTGAAAAGATTGAGCTGTTAATGTGTCAGTAAGAAAGTAAAATACTTCCTTAGAAGAAGATTCTTTGCTTGGGATTCAGGCCCCTAAAACATGACTAGCAAAAGAAAAAATAAAGATTGATTGTTCGTTATCATATTTTAAAACTGTCATACAATCTAAGGAAAAAGAAAGAAATCACCTATATCACATAGAGAATATATACAATTATTATATATGGTAAGTATGTGGTAATCATTATATACAAAGAAATAATACAGCCAAAAGACATCCTAATTTTAAAAAATACTCCAAAAACTTTAATAGTATTTTACACACAACCTATACTTATGACCAACAAGCATAATTAAAGACTTCTGATATTATTATCCCTATGGAAATGCCAATCAGAACTTCAAGAAGGACCATTTTGCTCTACTAGGAGTGCTGTTGGAGAAAAAAGAAATCAAAACAACCCAACCTCAAAAAAACACCACCACAAGAAAAGAAAGAAAAGAAAAAAAAGGAAAAGAAAAGAAAAGAAGAAGATATTGGAGAAGAAAGAAAAAGGACAAGATAAAGTTCATGTCAATAAGGACATGGGGAAAGTAGAAGCATTACTGGAAGTAGAGCATTACTGTTAAGATACACATTGCTGGTAAGACTAAAGTTTTATGACCACCCATGGAAAAATTTAGGTGTTTCATCAAATTCCTTAGATTGGTAGATAGATAGATAAAACAGATTTCAAAAGGGTTTTATCAGTACCTACTCAGACTAACATATATGTCTATGATCATAAGAACACTATTGATTATAGCTACAAGGGAAATCAGCCTAAATATCCATACATAACTAGATAAATAAGTTGTAGTAGAAACATACAATGAAAACTTACATTGGTTTATAAATGAAGCACTGACACATGCCAAAATGTCATTGAGTCTTAATACTATTCTCTTTGAAAGAAGCTGTAGAAAAAGTTCACATATATGTGTGTGAAACATGCAGAATTTAGTAAATCTGCAGAGAAACAGGAAGATTAGTGATATCCAGGAGCCAGTGAAAGAAGTGAAGGAAGAAAGGAGAGAAGAAGGGTGGGAAGGAAGATGAGGAAATTGCATAATGAACACGGCAGGGACTGCAAACATTGTAGAGATCAGTGGCTAAAACTCACTTATCACTGCAATTAAACCTGAATACTGAGTTTTTAATCTAGAAAGTCGGATATTAACATCTTTAATCTTAAAAAGAAAACAAATAACATACTTGCCACAGTTTCAGCACCAACAGAATTCGGAATTTCTCTTGGAATGACAACAATAATTTTGAAACTAGAGTTAACTGCATATAATTGGGAATATACCAAGTACCATTCAACTATTTGCTTTAAGAGAGTGGAATGGTACTTGGTATGTAAGTGTTAGAGCAATTTCATCTGAAAAAATTTATAAATTGTAGCATAGAACTATCTTAATAGTGAGAAATGATCACAAAATTGGTTCCAGGGCAAAAAATTTGCAAGAATGATGATGAAGAAAGAATCCAAGATTACCATCACTAGATGCACAGCTACACTAGCCAGATAGCAGAATAAATGAGGAAATCAGACAAAGAATACCAGTAACTTCATTCGGTTGTGTTAATATTCTGTTTTATAGAAACCTGTTCACACATAAATGATAACATTTCTGCCTGCAAAGAGCTAAAATCATGTCTGCATTACAAGCCAACTTCTATTCTTGATACATCCGAGTTGTTTAATTCATTTTGTTATAATACATCTTTGAAGTTAATGATACAAAATAATAATAACAAATTATTTTCCATAAATTCTATCTAGTTTGCTCATGTTGCTATTTTCACAGTGAGCAAAAATTAAAAATATGATATATGAAGTTTACAATTATAATAATGAACTGTGCAAAATTAACTTACCAAGGGACTATTACCAACCCTCAGGTCCTCTCTTTCTATCTGAATCCATTCTGATTCCACTTATGAAATAACTGATGGATTGCACTGTAACTCTCTCCCTTTCTAGTCAGAACAATTTGTTTAGTACTTGTTTACTGGTACTGTTTGTGCCTCCCTGAACTCTTTACTGATTAGTATCACCATACTAGTGTGGCAGTTTTTCTTGACTTACAAAATGTCCAAGACATACTACCTTCATAAACAAAAGATGAGTATTTAGCTCAAAGTTTTGAACCCTGAGAACCCAATCAACATGTGTCTTTTGTGGCATGGACCCTCCTGGAGCTGCATCATGTCATGGTAGGTGACAATGGTGGAACAGGTGAGTGAGGAAAAGATCACAAGACAAAAATGGAAATCCAGACAGCCTGGAGTTCCAGGAGTCCTCCCAAAGGGGTGTTGGAGATTGATCTAAGGACCTCCCACTGACCTGCTTCCCATTTTCCAGCTCGTGAAATCATCACACAGAAAACCAATCCTCCAACACAGAAACTCGCGGAGTTAAAGTCAAATCTTACCAAACTACATAGCAGTCCCTTTTTCTCACGGCTGGAAAATACTGTCAATTTTTTTCTTGCCTGTTTATTCATGAGAAATTCACTGTCATACAAATGATTCTGTATCTCTAGTAGTGTTTCATTTCTGTCATTTTTTACCTGTTTCCCAGTCAAACTTACTCTTTTTCTGTTACTTTCCCTGTTGTACAATTATTTGAGATTATTCTTGAATCTACACTTGTATGTCTTGTGACAATTTTGTGGAAAATTCAGATTTGTTTTGTGAATTAATTTTTAGTATTAATTTTTCCTTGTCTTTCTTGTTTTTGTTGTAGTTAAACAAAAATCTCTGATGCTCTATTCATTTTTATTTATTTTTAAATATAGCCCCTCTTTTAAATTTAAAATGGGTAATCTATTTTTTTCTTTCTCTAAATTCATTGATCTTTCTTCTGTTATATATATTTTCCTTTTCAGTCTGTACATTTACTTAGAATTTTTTGGTTCAGTTTTTAATCTTTAAAAATTTCACTCTTTATAAGATATTCTGCTAAACAGTTCTATTGTCTTGCTATAGCTTTTTCTTTCATTTAATTATTTGTTAAAGAATCTTATGACAACACTGAAATTTCTTGTACAATAGTGATACTATCTCTGTCATCTTGGGGTTCACATATGTTGATTTTCTTATTTCCAGATTATTACTTAATAGTCATGTTTAATTAAAATCTGGACATTTCTGTATTACGTTGTGACACATATTCTTAAGATGATTCAGTAGTCCTTCTCTTACACTGTTCCAGCTGCAGGATGTTTGAATCACCATTAATTTATTATAGTACTTGATTTATACAACAGTTCTCAGAATACTCAGGGAATTTATGACTTTTGGAATTTCTAATATTTTCTATAGTTTTATTTTTGTAGAATGATGAAGATAATATAATATTTTATTCATTCTAGGGTTTTAAATACATTGAAAACTAGAAAAACAAATCACCTTGTTTACTTATCTTGTTTACTTCTCCTAAAGATTATCTTGAATATATCCTGCACTTTGTCTTTTATTCCTTACGTTTCAGCTCAATGTTTTTGGTTAAAAATAAAGTTCTTGAAAAATGTTTAAACTGCATTCGGTTTATAAGTGTATAGCAAAATGGATAATTTTGAAGTAACATCTTAATTTCATTTATTATATTGAAGAATAATCATTTAAAAATTTTCACTAGTATTTGCTTTTTATTATAGATTATTTGTACATTTGGTTTTGTAAATAATCTTTTCATTACCAAGGCATACTTATTTTGTTTGATTTGTTACCTTTCATAGATATTACATTTTACCTGACAATATGTAGGTATATATCAGGATCATAATATTATTTCCCTCATACCTTGTTCTAATAATATAATTAATCTGCTATTTTGCTACTGAGTTAATCTTAATGAAATTTTGGAGTTAGGTAATTTATTGGTTTTCTAGGGCTTGGGATTGAATTTTCTAATATTTTTAACATTTATCTCTGTGATTATTAAAGTTTTTTTATGATTGTTGCATTTTTCTTCTTGTTATATTTTGGTTATAGACCTCATCAAAAAATGATTAGTGGAGAAATACTTTAGCTTTTTCAGTTCTGTTAAAAAAGTTGGATATCATTTTTTTCTCATGAAATAAAATAAAAGCAAAATGTATTTATGGTAGACTATTAAATTTCAAGTTTAGTATTTGATGATAAAGTATTTAATAGGTATTTAATATGTCTCCAGTATTGGAGCAACAAAAAATGATCTAACTCATGATTCAAACATTTCCTGAGCAGCAGTTGGAATTCCTGAATTCTTTTAGGGAGAAAGAATTTTCTACCGTTAGCCCCAGCCGGTGCTAACAGGACACATTTTCTTCCTTTCATTTTTTAAGACAAACATTTTATAGTTCCAATTTTTATAAGAATGAATATGTAAATTCTTTGGTCAAAATATATGAAGATTTTTCAGATTTTATTCTTAACTTTGCATTTATCTAAAACACTGATTTTCTTTACAGGGCTGTATTAAAAACAAAGCAAAACAAAAATTAAATTTTCTCCTCAAGTCATTTGTTAGGTTGGAGATCACTTAGCAACCTTGATTCTGTATTTTATGTTTGCCATTCAAGAGTCCATTTATTTTATTCAAGAAAACACAAAATTAAAATTATTTTATCATTATTTAATATTAAATGTTTAATATTTGTTAGTAGAACTTTCAGAATATATTCTTAATCACATTACAAGTAATGACTTCTACTAATGATCATTCCTTTGGCCACCTTGTGTTACACATTTCGTAGCATAAACTAAAAGTTTTTAAATCATAATTTGTTTGGGAAAATACTCTTCAAATAAAACTACTGCATTCCAGTGTGTTGAAGTGAAGTCTCTGACAATCTAAAGAGTACATCACTGCAGAATGACCTTCAAATGCTCCCCCAAACCAATTGCTGCTGAAACAGTTGCTAAAAGTTAGCCGAGACAAGGTGCTTGGCTTATTGTAGTATATACATGGCTTTAAAAATGACTTCAGATTCCTTTCTTTCTGGTTACTTGCAGTATCAAACAAAATATTGCATGGATTAAGTATCACCAAAAGCATCTACACAGAACTTGGAATCAGTGAGACTTTTCTAGGTATGGACTATCTGAAAACTCCAAATTTCTTCTGCTCTCTATAGTAGCTGCTAAGGTGATGAATTTAAAACCATTTGGGGGAAGAAGCCAAGATGGCTGATCAGTGAGCAACAAAATACAAAGCCTCCTGGGAGAAACAACTCATACACCAGAATAAAACATCCTGGAAAGATCCAGACAGAAGGAGATGGATCCTCTTGACACAGGAAGAAATTAAAATGTACAAAAAGCTCGTCAAACACATTGGGACTACAACTGGAACAGCTAAAAATTACAGGACACAGCATTTTTGCTGTGACCCACCAAGTTTGCAACAGCCTGAATTTGTGCCAGCTTGAGTCCTTGCCATCCGGCAGAGCCACCCAAACGCATTCCCACCACCACTAACAGGAACAACAGCAGCGCTGAAGTTGGAGGTTGGTGAGCCCAATGGAGAGTGGAGCTGGTGAAGGGATCTTCATTAATCCACAGTCAGTGCTGGAAATGAGACCCCCTCCAATGGGAAGGGCACAACCAAATGAGCAACATGTTGGAATCAGGCAGGAGGAGCCTGAACTGGGAGTGACAGTGACTTCATTTGGTTGCTCCCTCCCCAGAGCAGATTCATGGGATTTGTTTGGACGGGGCCACGCCCTTGGCCAGGACCCAGTGAACCATCCCAAATCGATTCCCTGTGCCTAGTACCCACTAACTGGGTGAAGGCCCCTGAAGTTTGGCTGGCTTGGTAGGGAGGGGCAGGCAGGAGAGGGTAGAGGTCCCTCGCCAGCATGCTTTGGAGGAATTGTGGCCAACAGGGAAGGAGGTTGGGACCTACACTGTACATCTGTGTGGAGGAAGCTGGGACCATGACAGGAGAGAGAGGCAAGAGGAAGCCCCCAGCCCAGAACCCTGAGAGCACTGATCCAGGAGAGGGAAAAACAAGGGAGACTGAGGGCAGCAAACACGCAACATCAGACATGGTTTCAATGGACATTAAGAGATATCTTTGGGACCTTGTAGACGAGCTCAAAACTGAAATATTAAATCAGGTAAAGCAAGATATGAGGAGAGTAATAAAAGAAATGCTTTCAGGAAGCATCTCTCACGAAGGCATAGATGGAAGAAGGAAGGAACCCAAAAAAAGAAGAGAAGCATTCGATAAAGAATATAAAGAAAATATAGAATACATGAAGCAGATTCAAAGAGATTACCAGGAAATTAAAAACTCCTTTGTAAGCTGGCAAAACTCCTTAAAAGAAACTAAAGATAGACTATCAAAACTTGAAGACAAGTTTGCAATGTGTGATTATGAAAGGAAAGATCTCTTAAATATAACAAGGAAATGGCAGTAACAATACAAAGGCTAGAAGATGACAAGAGAATCTACAATTTATGAATAAGAAATGTGAACAAACAAGCAGGAATACAAACAGGCAAATTACAAAGGCTATTCATGGAAATAATTTAAGAAAACATCCCAAGCATGGGAAAAGAAAATGACATTTGGTTATGTGAGGCATACAGAACTCTAGCCACCTACAACCAAAACAGAGCTACACCCAGACATATATTAATCAAGATACCAGAAATTCAATATAAAAACAGAATATTAAAAGCCATCAGAGAAAAGAAACAGATTACCTATAAAGGTAAGCCCATCAGGATCATGGCTGACTTCTCAACACAGATCAGATCAAGAAGAGCTTGAAGTGAAGTATTCTAAGCCCTGAAAGAGAATAACCTCTAGCCCAGATTGATGTACCCTGCAAAACTGTCACTAGAAATTAATGGAGAAACAAGATACTTCCATGACAAAAAGGAACTGGGGGAGTTTGTGACCACCAATCCAACACTACAGAGAATACTGAAGGACATTGTAGAGAGAGAGAGAAAAAAAAACACCAGGATTTTAGGAACAGTGGCAGAAAGGCCTCAATGAGTGGGGCAGGCAGTAGAATGAAGGAGAAAAGTAGACAAACAAAGGCAAAAAAATAGCATAGCAGAAATGAGGCAGAGAAGAATGGATAGAAACTCTAACATAGATGGCCTTGATACACTATATTGTTAATAGTGCACCAGGATTCAAAACCCACATTACTCACACTAATCTGCTTAGGTGTATTATATTCTGTTCTAGTCATTCTACCTGTACTAGATGTGAAGGCACAGACAGAAATCCCAAAAATAACAGGATATATTACTCAATCATCCTTAATTTCCTATTAACTTAATCTAAAGCTCTGTAAAACCTACACTGTTTTACCACGACTGATTGTAATTGAATCTGGTTTGTTAGATCACTGTCTTGTATTGATAGATTTTATTCAAAGCTGTTATGATTGATAGTATCAAGTCTAAGAGTATAGGCAACTGCACTTAAGATGACAAGATTCACTAGAATATCCACTATGGTTTGATTATTACATGTCTTTTAACTTTTATACTGTCTACAATGTTTTATTTTTACTAATATTGTTATTTGCTGCTATACTCAATTATACTGCTATATTCATTTATGCCTGATGATATAGACAATTCTATTGAAGATGATAAGAAACAACACAGTAATCATTGTAGATCATCTTGTACTGTGGTTTTACACAACTTTGGTTTCATGCTTTTATAGGAATTTGTTTTGTTTTGTCTTGCTAGGTTTTGTTTTTCCCTCTAATACAGAAAGGATAGAAATACATGTAGAGACTCATGCATGTGTAGCTGTTGACAGTCTCACTGTTTGAATATCTATTTTGTATGCTTTAATTTTGTAACTTGGACAATTATATCTAATAGGACAATATGTAATTTATCAACTAGTGATTTCTTATTGTTTATCTTTTTTTTGAAATTCTGTATTATCTCTACCCTTTACATGCTTTTGTTTGTCTTTAAATAAAAAAATTAGAAAAAAAAAACTATTTGGTCTGAGAAGTAAAATTTCAAGTTTACCATAAAAATGCATAAAGAAAGAAGAAAAATAGGCAAGTAAGGCACCCAAAAACCAGGCGGTGTGAAATTCATCATTTTTCTTAAATGATTGGTCCTGAAATTTCAGGAAAATTTGATTAACTTTCCCAGTCCTGGGGGCTTTTGAAGAAGATGGATGATCATTAAGTAGCAAGGTAAAGTGACTCTCTCAGAGAAAAAACTCAGACGCTAGAATTTACCACCACTGAGAAGACATGATGAAAGGAGGGGGATTCTCATGATCCAGGGAGAAACTAAGGCAAAAGAAAAAAGAAAAAAAAAGAAGAAACAAAAGAAAAATGTGGACAAAAGGCTGGAGCCAGACACGCTCTCACTGGAGCTGGTCATACTTGTGGTCGTGGCAGTTTCAGTGGAGTCTCAGTGGTGCTATAGTTGGGGGTTGGTGAGCTCAATGGAGAACAGAGCTGGCGTGGAGACCTGCACTAACCCGCAGTGAGTGCATGGAATTTGTTCCTCCCTCTGGAGGGGGGTGACTGACTGGACATACTGGAATTGGGCAGGATGGGCCTGAACAAGGAACGGCAGCGACTTCAGTTGGCTGCTCCCTGCCCAGAGCAGATTGGTGGGACCTGCTTGGGTTGGGTCATGCCCCTAGCCAGGACCCAATAGTCAGGGATAAAATTGTCCCTGAAGTTGTCCTGAGCTGGTTCTATCTGCATGGCACACACTAACATGGTGAAGGCCCCCATTGGTGACTGGCTCAGAGGGGAGGGGCCAGCCTATGCCACCTATGCTTGCACCTCAGTGACCAACAGCAAACTGGAGAGGTTAGCAACCCCTGGCCAGTGCACTTCAGAAGAGCCATAACCAATGTGGAAAGGGACTGGGACCTCTACCATACACCTGTATGGAAGAAGCCAGAAACATGACCAGAGAAAGAAATAAGAAAAAGCCTCCAGCCCCCAACCCAGGGAATATGGATCCAGGAGAGGTAAATACAGAAGAGACTGAGGGTGGCAAACATGCAATATCAGACATGGCATCAGTAGACACTAAGAAATATCTTTGTGACATTATAGATGAACTCAAAACTGAAATACTAATACAAGTAAAGCAAGATATAAGAAGATTAATTTTAAAAATGCTAAGCATCTCTCAAGAAGACATGCATGGAAGAATGGAGGAATACAGAAAAAGGAGAGAAACCTTTGATGAAGAATATTTAAAAAAACCCTAGAATACATGCAACAGATTCAAAGAGATTACCAGGAAATTAAAAACTCCATTGAAAGCTGGCAAGATTGCTTGAAAGAAACTAAAGATAGGTGAACAAAACTTGAAGATATGTGTGCAATGTGTGATTCTGAAAGGAAAGATCTCTCAAAAATAACAAGGAAGGCCAGGAGTTTAGCTTAGTGGCATAAGCACCTGCATGGCAAGTGTGAGGTCATGAGTTTGATCCCCAGGTTAAAAAAAAAAAAGAAACAGGAAGTAATAATACAAAGGCTAGAAGACACCAAGAAAATCTGTAACTTAAGAATAAAAAAAATGTAAGTGAATAAGCAGGGGTAAACACAAAGAAAACTTCCCAAGCACAGGAAAAGGAAGTGATATTCAGATGTATGAGGCATACAGAACTCCAGCAAGCTACAACCAAAAGAGATCTATAATCAGACATATAATAATTAAGATTCCAGAAATTCATCACAAGAACAGAACATTAAAAGCCATCAGGGAAAAAGAAACAAATCACCTATAAAGGAAACCCATCAAAATCACGACAGTCTTCTCGACACAAACCATCAAATCAAGAAGAGCTTGTGCTGAAGTATTCCAAGGCCTGAAAGAAAATAACCTCCAACTGAGATTGATATACCCTGCAAAACTGTCTCTCAAAATTAATGGAAAACAAGATGCTTCCATGACAAAGAGGAACCGGGGGAGTTTGTGACCACCAATCTAACCCTACAAAAAATACTGAAGGTCATCCTAGAGAGACAGAAAAAAAAAAACCCCAAGATTTCAGGAACAGTGGCAGAGAGACCTCAATGCATGGGGCAAACAGTGAAATGTAGGAGAAAAATAAATAACCAATGGCAGAAAAATAGCATAGCAGAAATGAGGCAGAGAAGGTTGGCCATAATCACTAACACAGATGGCCTTGATACACTAACAAAAAGAAACAGACAGAGTAAATCAAGAGATAGGGTACATTGAGATGCTCTGTATAGGAAATATAATTAACCTGAAAGAGGGTTTATAGACTGAAAGTCAAATATGAGACAGCAATGCTCTTTATGACAGGGAACCAGAGAGAAATAGGGGAGCTTATCCAGCAGCTGCAAATAGGTTGGAAAGACATGACACTTTTGTGCAGTGGAGAACTACTCAGCTATAAGAAAGGAAAACCTTGTGGATCTTGTAGGTAAATGGATACAACTTAAGATCAAGCCCAGGGGTAAAGAGGTTCAGAACCACTTAAGTAGCGGGTTGCCCCCCCTAATCTAAAAACTAAAGGAGTTAGTGGGACACAAAATGCACAGTGCACCCTGTGAAAGTGAAAGGGGAAGGATTGTCTAAATTTTCACAGTCCTTAAAAAAGCTTATTTTGATACATTTCAATATTTTTAATGTTATAATTTCAGTATCATATGAAGCATTAAATTGAGATTTTTAGTCTACCATACTTGAAATACTTCTCTCTCAAACCCTCTGACATTTTCTGCCTTTGCCTATCTCTTTCTTTGGCATTTATTTATTATTTTCAAAAAAGTACTTACTGAGAATTTATATTGGTTTTTTTAATTTGGTATACAAAATCAGCAAAAAATGTATATTCTTATTCTCATGCAAACACTCATGGAAATTCAAATCCAGTGGAAGATATCAATGATTATATAAATATATCACTTTGGAATATTGGTAAGGAAGAAAGAACTATGGTGTCCCTGGATGTTTGAGAATATAATAAAAGCTTCTCTGAAAATTTTAATTCTACATCTTTAACATGCAATATGTAGACTATATCTGGGATATAAGAATTAGAATACACTTATAAGTATATGTACCAAAATCAGATGATTTCTGTCAGCTTGTGCAAAACTACTGTGGATAACACAAATATCTAAAAGATGTACTTTAAAAAAATTTGTTCATGAAAACTGAAAGCTTTTCCTTTAAAATCAAGAACAGGACAAGGATGTCTACTATCACTACTCTTATTCCATATAGTTCTGGAAACACTAGCCAGGGCAATCAGACAAGAGAGAGAAATAAAATGAATAAAGTAGGAAAGGAAGAAGTTAAATTATCATTATTTGCAATGGACATGATATTCTACATAGAAAACCCAAAAACTCCATTAAAAGTCTACTAGAGATAATAAACAAATTCAGCAGTGTAGTTGGATACAAAGTCAACACTCAAAAATCAATAGGATTTCAGTACACAAACAAAAAACTCACTGAGAGAGAAATTATGGAAATATCACCCTTTACAATAGCATCTATAAAAATGAAATATTTAGAAATCAGCCTAATTAAGAATATAAAAGACCTATATGCTGAAAATTATGCTATGCTAAAAGTTTCTGCACTTCAAAAGAAATCACCAACAGAGTGAAAAGAAAACCCAGGAGTGGGAAAGAATTTTAGCCAGCAGCTCCTCAGAAAAGTGGCTTATATCCAGAACACATAAAGAATTGAAAAACATCAAGCCCCCAAAATTCAAAGACCCTTTCCAAAAATGGCAATCTGAGATGAACACACAGTTCTCAGATGAAGATATACAAATGGCAAATAAATACATGAAGAAATGTTCACCCTCACTGGTCATTCAAGAAATGAAAATTAAAACAATACTGAGATTTCATCTCACTCTGGGAAGAATAGCTACCATCAAGAAAACAACTGATAACAAATGTTGTCAAGGCTGCGGGGAAACAACAACACTGCTCCACTGTTGGTGGGAGTGTAGACCTGTAGAGCCACTATGGAAATCACTATGGAGATTTCTTAGAAGACTAAGATTGAAGCTTCATTCAATCTAGCTATTCCCCTCCTGGGTATTTTCCCAAAAAACCTGAAAAAGTCATATCACAGTGATATATGTGCCCCCATGTTCATAGCAGCACAATGTGTAATAGCTAAATCTTGGAAGCAACCAAAATTCCCATTAATTGCAGAATGGATGAAAAAGATGTGGTATTTTTATACAATGGAATATTACACAGCTATAAAAAGAATGATCTTGCGGCCTTCATATTGAAATAGAGTCAACTTGAACATATTCGGATAAGTGAAATAAATAAGAATCATATTTATAAATATCACATTGTCTCTCTAGTGTAAAAAGTAATAAGAACTGTAGGAGTAATAAAACCCAAAATGTGTAATTGTATTGTCAAAAGGAGTGGAAATGAAAGTGCTCTAAATAATATAACTGCATATGTATTTAAGTGTGTAGTATTGATAACCATATTACTAAGTTTTTGTTGGATTGTTGAGCAGAACTGTTTGTATTCTCACTGTTTAAATGTCCACTTTGGGTGCTTTAATTTTGTAACTTGAACAACTATTTCTAAGATGATAGTATATAATTTAACTAGTGATTTCTTAGTGTCTATTTTATTTTATTTTATCTTTGGAATTTTGTCATATTGCTTCCCTTTTTTCTTTTTTTTCTCTTTAAATAAAATTTTAAAAAATTTTGCCTATGATCAGCAGATACTTGCTAAAAACAAGAATATGAAGTTATTATATATCTGAAATTTTCAAATGCTCCATGGAAATCTTGTTTTCTGGATTTTCTTCTTAGTTATTTTGTCAGTCTGTTTTTTTCTTTAGCTTTTACTCGATCCAAGAATTTTCCTTGAAAATGTGTTCTGGTTTCTGGGGAGTACTGAACTACATATGCACATCTCACAAGGTGTTACAGAGGTACAGTGAGTGATTGTGATAGTGCTAAGTTTGATAATAATTTTATCATGAAAATATGTCTACTAAAGTTTATTAGGTGAAGTTGAATTAACTGTAATTACATTAACTATGATTGAACATACTGGTAGTGTGCTAAAAACAAAATCAATATATGTGAATAATTTTTTAAAAGTGAACAAAATATGTGAATATATGTGAATAATAACATTTGGATTAATAGCTAATGTGAGTTATTAAGGATACCAGTGTAGTTTAATATACATATTTAGTTGCAATATGTTGATTTTTCACAAATCTATTTATGCTAAGACAAATATAGGGTAGGAATAGATAGATTGAAAACTAAAATTCCATTTGCCTAATTACATATATTTTCTCAATGTAAAATCGAAGAACACAAAGATACATATAATTAGTATTCAGAGTAAATGTTTAAGATTCAGATATAATTCATAAACGATTTGTAACTTTATTTGCATAAAGCTGTTTTAGTTGCCATGTTTCATTCCAATTGAAAGACTGATACTATTTTGTGAAACATTATATTGTAGTGAGATTACATGGAACCTGTAGGAATTCACCTATTCCACTAAAGTGTTTATTGTAATTAAAAAAAACAGAAAGTTTATGTCAAGATTTCAGATTTAATTTTTCATATTTAATTATTCTCATAAGAACAAGCCATGTAGTGTAGTATTATGATTAAAACTATTTATCTCTTTAGCTATGCCAAAATTATGTTTTTCAACTCAAGAAATTCAAATGAGAGTCAATTTTTAATGAAAATAATTTTTTTTTTCTTTTTGTAGTGGGGATCAAACTCATGACCTCGCGTTTGCCAAGCAGGCACTTACACCACTGAGCTAAACCCTCTTTAGTGAAAATAATACAAGAATTTTTCTTGTTTAACAAAATGTTGGTGTCCATAGAGGGTGAGCAGTGTTCTCAGAGAGAAAAGAGGCTATAATATAATCTGTCATATACGTAGAATTGTAAGGTTACGTATTTCAAATTTTATCAAGCAGATGTACTACTGCAAGTGAAAATGTTGGCATTGACCCTTGAAATAAAATGAGGTATATAAAATGATTATTTGTAATACAGTGAAAAGAGAAGTTAGAAAATAGTCATAATTAATAAGTTTTGGCAAATTTTTTCACTATCACATTTTTTAATGTGAAGTATGTTTATTATTTATTTAGTATTTATTTAGATGCTTTGTGCTCTCTAGTGAAATGACAAGACAGATTTATATCAGAAAGAGAATACTTATACATACACACTAAATCATTCAGGTATTTTGAACATCAGTAAGAATTTACAATGATGGTGTCCAATAGATTTGTGCTTGAAAGCAAAACTAATGTCTATGATTATTCTTACACTTAGCTCATCACAAGTTAAAACTTATCACAAGTTAAAATGACAGTAAAATTGTAAATGGAAGAAGCCTTCATAGTTCATATAATTGAAGAAATAATTTACCCATTATAATTGTCCTTAAAGTATGCTTACTATAAAAATTGCAAACACAGAAAATGTGACTTTCTTCTGTGTTTCCAAACTATCATTTCATGATGAATTCAAATTTAAGTTCCAAGTTCAGAAAAACAATCAACCATAAATCTGCTGCAGGATCAGAAGCAAAAAAAAAAGTAATTTTATTCACTTACAAAAATTATTTTCATTAATATAAAGTAAATATGTAGGCATTCAGCTTCAAAGTTTTGATGTAGGACAAAATGCATTCTGCTAAAAATTTATTTCTAATGGAAATTTCACCTGAATTTTTTCATAAACCACATCTTATGCTTTCTATTTTTCATACTTCCATTTATATTTACTCTTGTAAATTTTGAAAAATACAGGATATATAGTTCAAAATTAAAACATCATGAATTGTGAGTAGTTTTATGAAGTTCTGCTACAGATATATAATGCATACTTATTTTATTGCTTAATGAGGCTTGTTATGCAATCATACTTGACAATTTTATGAGGAAACTCTGATATGGAAAAGGAGGATTTATGTCCAAAGGTTGAAATAAATCTTATAAGGTCAATGATTAAAAATAACTTTATGAATCATTTCAAGTCACTAATGGGATAAAGGACAAACAAAAGGGACATTTGTTACACATTTTACAGGAGCTGAGAGTTCAAATTGGTTTCTGTCATTTTGAGATGTTTGTGAATCTGTGCACAAATCAAAAACGAACCTGGAAAGCAAACTCACAACATTAAGATAAGGAAATGCTTCCTGCAGAGAATGATGAATTATTGATTTTATTTGTTTAATTTTACTTTAAAAAATAAGTGACAAGCAACATTTATTCACATTGGTAAGTGAATCTTATTTTACAATTGTCACCTTTGTGAAATTTTTAATTTTTTTTGAGTAAAAGTTCCTGTGAATCATAGTATTTGAAGACATAAAAAATGAAGCTATATGAAAAGATTTATAGTTATATCTGCAAACACTATGCCAAAAATGAGACCTTTAGTCAGAGTTCTTTGTAGAATCAGAACCAATAAGAGATTTATAAAAATCTACACATAAACATTTATATTCAAGCACTGTTTCACATTATTATAGAGACTAAAAAGACAGAACATTTTCAGGCAGAAAGCTAGAGAGTTAATTCATTGTTTCATCTTATTTCTAAAGACATGAATACCTACTAGAGGAGCTAATGAAATAAGTTTTGGTTCAAAAATTCTCAGCCTTGAGGCCCAAAAAGATACTATTTTGAATTTCATTTTGAGTTTAAAACCAAGAAAAGGTCAGTGTAACCACTTACATCTTTTTGTTTTATTCAGCATTATAATTGATTGGCTGCTACCCACCCACATTACAAAGGACAATCTGTTTATACAAAGTTAAATGTTACTGTCTTTGCAGAAACACCTCACAGACTCAGCTAGAATATTCTTTGTTCAACTGTTCTGGTACCTGTCTGACTCAATGAAAATGGTAAATGCAGTGAACCAGCACAAGTTAATCTATTATCTTGACACTAATAAAGAAATTCTTCCTAACATGACAAAATAGCATACATTCCACAGGAAAAAAATACTAATCCCTTACCTAGAACAAGAGCTAAAACTCTTGAGAGGAGCTTATTCTTTTGCTTTTTTATCCTAAAATTTAAATATGGTGATGTAACATTAGCAATGTTTACAGACTACACAATGATGTCAGTACTACATATATTACAACATAAGAGAGTTAGGAAAAACTATTTGATAAAACATACAAAAATATACTTTAAAGTAAGAAAAACACACATGATAAACATGTTCCTTATTTTTAAGTAATCACCTGTATGTAGTTGGTGTGTATAATTCTATTCTCACTACCAATATCGTATTCCTTTCAGTCTCATCAAATACCTTTGCTGATCACGGTTCTTTAACTGTTAGTGTAGCCCACAATTTTAGGTTATAGGTTCTTGGAGAGAAGTTTCCCTTGATGGTTTGCGTTGCTGTAATTTTTCATGGACCTTAATCACAAAGTGTGACAACAATAAGAGATGCTTTGTGTGATACACTATTGCATGGATAAACTCTTCCATATATTCCTTATAAGCTCAGCTAATTTCCTCTTTGTACACACTGTCAATCACATCAGTAAGCAGCGTAACTTCCAGTTAGGCCTATACAATTCCTTAAAATAGGGGGCTGGGGATTTAGCTCAGCGGCATAAGCGCCTGCCAGTGCATGGTCGTGAGTTCGATCCCTGGAAAATAATTCATGAAAAATGCGAAACTGCTAGTTAATAATTTTAAATTCTATTTCAACTCACTAACTTCTATGTCCTTTGGTGGAAATATTTTCCATGGAGTGTGTATTATCACCTTCCATTCACTAAGATAAAATATCCGAGACCTGTAATTTGAGGAGGAAAAGGTCTACTTATCTCATAGTTTCAGAGGGATCAGACCACAGTGAGGTAGCTCAAAGGCAGAAACTGCATAGCAGAAAAAAACTGGTGGAGGAAAGCTTAGCACATAGCATCAAGAAAGCCAGAAGAGAAAAGAGCCTGGGACAGGAAAAGACCCTTCCAGTCATGGTCCAGTGAGTGACCCTTTCCAACCAGGCTTCACACACTAATAACACACCATCTCTAAACTCAACAGAGGACTAGTTCAGTGTAGCACTCTCATGAACTAACCACCTTGCAAACGCTCCATCTCTGAATACATAAAACTTTGTGCAACATTTTAGACTGAAATCAAACCAGAGTCAAAAGATTCATTCACCAATTCAGATTCTCTGCTTCCATGGTCCTAAACTTTTTTTCCCCTCTCCTGTGGATTTCTTCACTTTCAGACTGAGATGAAGTGGCTCTAATAGTCTAAAGTGGCCAAACATGATGACTGGTATGACTCAGCCCTGTTCCTCTTGTCTCATCTTCTATCGGGCTGGCTGATCAACAGCCACAGAATGATAATAAAAGAACAAATTTAGTAGGATAAGCATTCAGGAGCATCGTTGCAATGCCACATGTTTTTGTAAACATTAATTTTATTAGCACATTTTAGATATACTTAATGATCACATCCATCAATGTGAATTATCAGAGATGATTGGTATTTGTACAGGCTATATCTTGATTCTTCTTTGTCCTCCCATCCCACTTTCTTACCTACGACCACCTCCCTTCCTTATTTACAAAAGTTTTATTTCCATTTTTTCTTCTATTTTTAAAATTTTTTATTATATTTTAAATTTTTATATTTATTTTTTAAATTATATTTTTTATTCTATTCTGTCCTTTTCTTTCCTTTTGTCTGCCTCCCTGCTCAATTGCCCTTCTCATTTGAACATTTTCTTCCTATTTTACCATATGTATTACACTTTTGGTCTTTAAATCAGTAGGTATGAAATTTGAATTCTTTATATATTTTATATATTTGTCCTTTGTCAGGAGAAGAGCGGGCCAATTTTTTTCATTTTGTGAATTGTCTCTGCACTCTATTGGTAGTTTCTTTTGCTGTGAAAACATCTTTTTAATACGATGATATCTCACTTGTTGTTTCTTTTCTTTATTCCTGTTCAATTGGAGTTTTGTTCATAAAGTCTTTGGCTCCACCTATGTCTTCTAGAGATCTAACTATTCTATCTTCCGGCAGATTTAGAGTTTCTGTTTTAACATTTAGATCTTTGATCCATTTTATTTTAATTTTAGCTTAGTGCATGATGAGAGACAGATCTAGTTTTAATCTTCAGCACGTAGAGAGCCAGTTTTTCTAGTTTTTATTAAAGAGGAACATTTCTTCCAGTGAAGGTGGTTGGCCTCTTTGAAAAACACAAGGTGACTCAGTGTATTTAGTGTTGCTTTTGAATCTAGTAATGAGTTCCGTTGAAACTTGGGTCTTTTATTTTTCCAAAACCATGCTATTATCTTTTTTTCTTTTTTACTGGGGATCAAACTCACAATCTTGTGCCTGCCAGGCAGGTGCTAAGGCCACTGAGCTAAATCCCTGGACCTATGCCATTTTCATAAGTATAACTTTGTAAAATAATTTAAAATTAAGGAATTGTGACTCCCATGCCATGCCTTTGACACAGAATTGCTTATGCTGTTCTAAGTCTCTTGTGATTACTAATGAATTTTAAGATATTTTTCTCTAATTCTGTGAGATACGCTATAGATATATTGATTAGCATTACCTTAAATCTATATAACGATGTTGGGAGCATGGTCAGTATATTGGTTTTTCCAAAGAACAAAGGATATTTTTCCGTTTTCTGATATCTTTTTTAATCTCCTTTTTCAGAGTACTGCTGATTTCAATGTAAATCTCTTTTACTTTCTTCATTAAATTGATTCTTAAGTATTTAGTTTTTTGGATGCTATTTTAAAACTATGGTTTCCCTGATTTCTATCTCAGTAAGTTTTTTATTTGTGTACAGTAATACTATTGATTTTGTTTACATTGCATCCCTCTATGCTACTGAATTTGATTATTAAACCTAGAATTCTCTCAGTGGCAGTTTTGGGGTTTTCTAGATAGAACACCATATCATTTAAAAGTAAAGACAATTTAACTTCTTCCTTTCTTATTTTTATTCCTTTATTTCTTTCTCTTGTCTAATAGTTCTGGCTAATGTTTCCAGAACTACATTAAATAAGAGTGGAAATAGAGGGCATCACTGTTGTGTTTCTGATTTTAGAGAAAAAGTTTTCAGTTTTGGGCCTTTTAGTATGATATTGCCATTGGTTTTTCATAGAAGATTTTTATCATATTGAGATAAAGATCATCTGTTTCAATTTTCTGTATGCTTTTTATCATGAATAGATATTGGACTTTGTCAAACATACATAATTTCTGATAACAACTTGTCAAAGCAAGTCACATGGTAAAACAAGAATTTGGAAAGGAATAGAAATTAGACCCTATTTTTCAAGTAAGATGAATTTTCAAGTAGCATAAAAAAGGATTTTAAAACAATAAGGTCTGAAAAATATATGTATGTATTGCAATCTACCATTTTTATTTTTACAGTATAGATGTAAGAGAATGAATTAGTACTAGTCTTTGTTTCTAAGTATCTTATCATCTGTTGATTTCATTAATAATTGCATATTGCGACTGCATATTTCTTTCATTTTATTTTTATCCAGTAAACTTATTTGAGCATAAGAGTTTTCAAAAACTCAGATTGACATTCAACAGTGCACTCCTCCTGTAGATAATAACATCCACATTATTCCTGTTAGCCTAAGCTTTTAGCAGTAGTCATTATTACCTACTCTTGATCAAATCTGTACAAATCCATTGTCCTTCCAGTCTGCATACTTCCCTTAAGTTTAAATTCTTGTTCTTTTGGAATCTATAGGAGCATATTAAACTAGAACTCAATGACAGGATTCAGTTACACTACAAAATTACCCTGGAACACGGAGAATAACATACTCTATATTTCAGTGACATTGTTCATGTATGACTTTCCCTTAGTTGAATAGAGTAATCATCATAATTGTACTGCTTTAGATATTAGCTCTCAGAAAGTGATATGTTCAGAAGGAGATGGGCATTAGAAAACAGTGATTTGGAAAACAAATGCAAAACATTTGATTTGTAACATAGATACACTGTACATCTTAGCATATTTTGGAGAAATGATTTTAAAAATACTACTATACACTGTCAGGGCACTTCATCATGCTTCTTTACATTTATGTATTTATCTTAGAAGAGAGTAAAAATCTGCACAGTCTTCAAGTTATCATGTCAAGAATCTTTGTTTGATAATTTAACTTTTGCAAAAAAAACCAAACAACCTCCAAAAATAAATAAATAAAAGACAGTATTTATTATTTAAAGAAAGCATTTAGACACAAGATTTTTCTCCAATAAAGAGATTTCCTACACATGAGGGTCTTAACTAATCCCCTTGACATTAGTGTATGACACAGTAGGCTTGGAACTCATGGAACAATTCTCATGCTCTGGTTACAGGTGTTGTTGATAGTGGTCTCTCTAAGTCAAAAGTCTTTTATCTTCTGGTTTTATTTAAGAAATTTTGGAAAAATAACTACTTAATCTTCAAGTATGATAAAATATATATTTTTCATATATTTTGAAAAATAATTGCACATTTGAAAAACAAACTGTTATCTATTCTAGGGAAAAACCCTGAAGAAGGCTACATTTTTAATCTTATTATTCAGTAGTAATGGTTTTCAAGAAACTTAAATATAATATCACATAAAAGATAGCTTATTGTAGTTTTAAAAATAAACACTAGACAAATGGAGAAACTGAAACAGAATGTATGTATAACATCTGGTATCATACTGTGAGCTATATTTCTCCAAACTGTCAGTGATAATAATAATCATTTCCTTTAGACATATTCACAATTTAGGAAATAATTTCCTTTTATTGTGTTTTTTATTACTTGTGTATACTATTTCATAAATAGTGGGTAAACTAAGTTTAATGCCCTGCTTGTAAGAAAAAGAAAAAATACATATAAATATTTTTAGTAAGACATACCAATTTTTAAACATCTGGGAATTTTTACATAAGCCTTGGGTCATTTAATTATACATTTACAATGTTTGTTTCATTAGTTTCTATTAAATTAGTTTGACATAAAATAAAAAATTAAATTGTACATATGAATGAGTCAACAAATAATGTTTTTATATATGAATACATTGTATAATCTGTAAATCAGATTAAACATGTAAATATCTGCACATATTCATTTCTTTATAAAAACATTAAAGCTATTTTCTTCCAGCATTTTGAATTACATTCATCCATACTCATTCTACTACTCAATAGGTCACTAACCATTGAACTCATTTTCAGGTTTGGTATAATCTGTAGATAACTGTCATTCACTCATTTTATTTTTTTGCAAATTTAGTTGGCTTTAGTGTAGATTTCAAATTTTCATCACCACGCATAAAGTCATGTAAACGGATCCCTCTATAATCATGAATTTAATGAATAAATAAAAAGTGTATTTTATTTAAAAGTGTAACAACTATTTAGTAGGATATCAATTTGTGTAAATTGCAAGATTGCTTAAAAATATTTGATATTAAATATGAATTTTACGTAATTTTGTGCTTTATAATGCATAACAGTTAAGAATTTGGGCACAGGAGCCAGACTGCCTAATAGCACATCCTTGAACATTTTATGATATGTTTACAAAATTATATTCATTTATCTGTATGAGAAATCATACGTGAATGTTTTAAAGTACTTGATATTTTAAATATTTTTCTGCCTAGAACTACCCACATATTAGGAAAATGTTAATAATAAAATGAAGGTAACTTAATCTTTACTATCTAACTTGTTATTTATAGACAACCATTATCCTATTTTGAAAGTTGTAGGAGAGTAAAAATCTCTAAATTGCATTTAAGCTTTCATAAGTCAGAAGTTGTAATGACCAAGAGAGGCTCCACAAAACTATTTACTCCCAAGAAGCCAAACGACACTGGTTGGATAAAAGTAGAGAGTCTAATGCATTTTTGTCCTGAAGGATTAGAAGAAAAATGGTTCTTTTAGCTCTGCTAGTGAGTACAACAAGCTATCCAAAAGCATTATTTGTGTGAAGCAGTTTGTAGAATCTGTCCCATTTGTCATTGGAACTGTGATCAAGGCTCAGCAAAATTTGAGTTACAGTTCAGACCCAGGGTCAGTGGCCATGTGTTCAGAGCAATACCTTAGGCTTAAAGGTGATTCATATCCTCAGAAGCACTCAGCAGCATTCTCTGTCTCAAACTACCAATCCTGAGCTTGCATTATATTTTAAAACAGTGCAGATGATTGTGTTATGAGATAAAAATTTCACAAAGGAAAAAGTACACAGGCTATAGTACACGTGGTTATGTATATTCATATATATATATATATATATATATATGCAATTTTTCTATACAGAAGCTGTAAAAATTTTTGTTAATGTTTATGTAGCTATCATTAATAATATGGTATTTACTTATTCTTACTTGTTAATCTTGAAGCTGAGGTTTTATTGCATGGAAAACTGCTCCATTTCAGGTAAGTAGAGCCTTAAGAGTTGTTTGATTTACTTTAAAAGTAAAAATAAAACAAAACAGAATTCTTCACTGGAGAATTTCTGAGGTTTGCAAACTTCAGCAAGTACCAAATAGACATTTTATTATTAGCATTTTCCACTATATAGAATATAAAATAAGTATTGATAATTCACACTTTTTATATCTCATTCTCTATGATTACAAAATGATAGAATTTAGGAACAAATTTTTTTTTTAAATTCACCAATCATAAAATTTAAAAATTTTTAGGAGGACAATTAAGCAATTCTGTGAACTTTGTAGAACTATCATCTAAAATATAGAAGGAGGAAGAATTACTTTCCAAATATGAAAGTTGTATACCTGTGTTACTTAACACTAAAATGAGCTCAGATTGTAACTATTGTAAAATAATTTCTTGTTTATATACCCAATAAGTTAAATGAAGATCATTCACTCTGAACAAGAAAGAAATTAATCTACCCTGGAAAGTTTATATGTATCAAGCATTGATTTAGATACTAAATCCATCTAAGTAGTTCTAATTCAGTTTGAAAGCTTTATAATATCTTATAATTTCCTCTCCCCTTGAAATTTATCTTGTAAGTCTGCTTGTGATTTGTGTTAGAACTAATAAAAATGGTAGAATATGCTTATTTTTCTGTATAAATAACTGTACCTAATATACATATCCATACTTCTTTTTCTTGTAATTCTCTAAAGGACACAGTGCAATGAAATATTTTAAATATGAAATATTATAAGTAATCTAAGGATTTAAAGCTTATTCAGAATGCAGATTATAAGCAAGTACTATATAATTTTATAAGTAATAATTAGTATTCATGAATTGTGAAAACTTTTAATGCCAGTCAAAAAACACTGATTAGAAGAATAGATCAAGAGCATGAGGTATAATGGAATTAGATCTTTTTCAAAGTTTCTTGCAGAATTCATCACTGCATGTATCAGGACTTGGGCTTTTCTTTGTTGGTAGGTTTTTTTATTGTCGCTTCAGTTTCATTGGTTGTTATTGGGTTATTTAGAGTTTTTATGTGTTCTTGTTTCAGTTTTGGTAATTCATATATATCTAGTAATTTGTCCATTTTGTTTGGATTTTCCACCATATTGCACATTTTAAAATAGGAAGAAAATGTTCAAAAGTGTAGAGGCAGGACAGGGGATAAAATTCAGTGGTATAAGCACCTGTCTGGCAAGTGCAAGATCCTGAGTTTTCTTCGAAGTACAAAAAAAAAAAATTCAAATGGGAAGGGGCACTAGAGAAGAGAGAAGGGAAAAGGAAAGAGGAGAGAAGGAAAAAATGAGAAAAGAAATATAAAATGGAAAAAAAAAACTTTTGTAAATAAGGAAGGAAGATAAAATGGTGGGGAGGGGGTGTGTAAAGGAAGAGTCAAGATAAATCATGTACAGGTACAAATTTCCTATGATTAATGTAATCATTGTGTATAATTAAATTGTACCAATCAACTAAATGAAAATGCTTTTAAAATGTGTTTTGTTTGAAACCTCTATTTGTGAGCACTTCTTAGCAATATAAAACCAATTTACTTAACTTTTTGAAACTTGCATTATGACAAAGAAGGAATATCAGAACACAAAGCAAGTAATACAATTTCAGAAGATGAGTGCTTTGTAACACATTAACATAGGTGGAAGTTAATGGTGTTAAATACTGTGACCAATGAAAAAATGGAGAATAGCAGAACAATGAAAAAAATTCAAGGTTCTGTCAAGAGGACAAAGTCAACCTATTGGAAGGGAACCTAAGAAATACAGGGCAGTGGGGAAATTCACCATTGGGATTATCCTGCACTCTGCTTGGTACAGAATTTGGATAGAAAGAGTCAAATATGGTGAAGTCATGACCTTCACTCATTTCTACAGTGTGGCACTCTACCAACACCTTAAATCGGCTCATCTTTACATTTTCAAATGCACACTTTCAGAGATAATCTGATAGCTCTTTCAGTGTAGCAAACTGTTTGGTTGTATTTTTTTTTTAGTATTCTTCATTCACTATGTATTTTATTTTCAGTGTTTTACTTGTTGTTTTCACCTTACACAGAATTGCAAGGGTATTGTAATTTTTTATATATCACTGACAGTCACGTGTAATGTATATAATATCATCAAATTTATATGTGTATTAAAGAAATAATAATTATTCTGGATGTAAAAGTCAATATAGGATTATGGCATTCAATTATGTTTACTAATTATAAATCTTGAACATCCTCCTCTTCCTCAAATAAAATATAAATTGATTCCATAGCATAATTTTGTGGGAAAACAAAGTCTAGTAAACTGTTATAAAGTATTTGAGTCATATTAACTGCAAAATTAAATATGCTGAGTTCTACATCTAAGCAAAGTAACAACATGTAAGGAAAACAATGTTTTTCTTCCTAGTAATATTTAATTATGTTGGAGTAGAAAGTTGAAAAGCAAAACTAGAGAAAGATATACTTTAAATAACTTGTTAATCACGAATGTTGTATTGGTATTCTAACAAAAAAGCAGTAATTCAAGAAACGTTACACAATAATGTTTTCTATAGCTTAACATTAAGAACCAAATATTATTCAGCTGCCATATTCCTATTACGGATTTATCTAAAAACTACCTGATTTGTAGCAGATGGCTTTCTTCTCCAGATAATTGAGTTTACACTCACCTTCATATTTTTACTACAGAATATTTTATTTCTGGTTCTTTCTCGAAATTTAGATCTGAGAGTCAGTTACTTGTACCAATTTCTGCCTAGGAAAACAATAAAAAGAATCAGATTGTTACTTTTATTGTGCAGCAGGTTCAATCATCAGAGGCCCCATTTTCTTCCCTGGCTATGCCAACTTCTATTTCTCCTGATAGGAAAGAAAACAATTCAATGCCTTTAGAATGAGCACTGGAAAGTAGCTGCCTGACATTTAATGTGCAAGTCCAATTCATAAGTCATTTCACACACACTCCTTCCCCCATTATCAGACATAAAGTGCACTTGGTTATTTACTTTCCAGAAGAAGATAAAATCTTTTGTCAGCTTTTTGATGATCAGGAAAACTTTAATACTTTTCCAGCTGATTCTTTTATATGCTCCAAATAAATGTTATTTGTTGAAAATATTTGAAATTTTAGAAATGCATTATTAAATGTTCTAAATAGTGTTTATTATGAAATGTTCTAAGTAGTCTTTATGGACATTTTTTTGCTTTTATTTCTAAAATGTTTAATCATTTCATTTTTCATATGGAGCATGTTCAATGGGCAAAATAATTATAATTGTTCCTTCTTGCTTATTAAGGAAAACAAATATTAAAGTGAATAATAATTATTTCAGTGAGTTATGGTATGTGGGACATTTTATATTTTGTTTAATGAGTATGAAGTGAGAGGAACAATTTCAAAATTATATAACTGGAAGATTCATGTATACTTCGTGAGATATATTCAAAAGTAAAACTAATACTAAAATATAAACATCTAAAAATCAGAGACATGTTATTGGCAAATTTGAATTTGGTATATTTTTCCAAATTACATGTGTTGTCTTTGATACAAATTTTAGATAGCTAATTTTTCTAATAAAGCTTGAATTACATAATCGTCCACTTTATCATTAAAACAAAACATAACTTATAATTACATGGAATAACAAAATAAAATCAGTTACATAATTTTAGCACATTAACTCACTGAAAGAGGATGTAAGTATTATTTTGGTTTCTAATTCATTTGGTACTGTTTATTGCCCTTTGTTTTGTCAAAATTTATCTACACTTTTGAAAATGTGCACAATTTAAATCATTTGAGAATTGCATTGCATATATTTTAAGTAAAATTAATTTCTAACTATATATAAAATATGTGCCTTATTTATATATTGCTGTTAAATTATTGTCTGAGTTTGACAAATGTAACGAAAGCACCACACACTCAGCAATGGAGAATGTTTGTCACATGATTAATATTGCTTCCGAGTGCATGTGAATGAACACCTACGCTAGCATCTTCTACTCCGTATTGGTCAGTTCTTTAAATCCTGTTTAGTATTACCTTTTTATAAAAGTTTACCATGGAATAAAAATAGAGTATAAATAGGAGGCAAAATGGACACATATAAAATGTTAAGAGAATCCTCATATTGTTTTGTAGAATAGCTTAAATAATAAGGTAAACTCTTAAAGAATATTTATCATGTGATCTTCCAATAAAATTTCAACCAATTTTTATGTTATGAATTGACATTTGAAAATTAATATGCCAGAATAAAGAAAAATATTAAAAATTAATTGACATTCTCTGTCAATATGAAAATCTGTATAACTTGAGAAATAAATTTTGTCACATATCATTTCTTTATTTTTCTTAGTATATGAGAACATTGCTTTAATGTTTTACCAAGCATATATGAATGTTTTCATGTTAATGCTGTAATATCCTTTTTTACCTATGAATGCTTAACTATTATATTTCAAACTCTATTAGTTACAATGATTTTTAAAATTTTTTATCATTGAAAACTTCTTAAATGTTCACCTAGGTAACATCTTTCTTGTTTATTTAACAGACTTAAATAAGTTGTCTGTTCCAGTGAAACTAAATATTTTTTTTTGCAAAAAATAAAAAATTCATATATCAATATGAACAATATTTTATTCTTTACTTCTTTAATTTGGTAAGACACATTAATACACCTTCTTATTGTAATATATTACTATTCTCACAATACAAACTACCTGGCTTTATTGGGCTTTATTTTTTAAAATAATACAATATACATTTTTATTATTATTATTAGATTTTATTACATCTACTGTTCCAAGTATGTTGGAAGTATCAACATAAGATCTTATTGTTGACCCTCCTGAATCTCATCTGATCCTAGTTTTGCGAAATAATCCATCTGAATTCATTTTCTTACACTATCTTAAGTTTGGCAATCACCAAATGGGCTTGGGGATGGAAGCTTCCCAGTCCATTCAGTGTGTAAGGTGGAAGAAACTCTATGTGGACAAATGAATGATGAGAAGAGCCTGGGAAACAAAGCATCCGGCTTAACTGGTCCTTCAGGTACGGGGCAGCTGTACTTTCCTCTGGCCACCTGTTTATTCTATAGCGTTTGTATCTCATTTTGGCATCATCATTATGACACTTCTGTTTTTCTCCAAACATTTTTAATCCCTACTGACTTTCATATAATCAATTGTGTAAGTAACTGTTTAAATGTGTGTATATAGGTAAAATATGGTTCTAAAAAACTGATTCTTGTTTATAGGTAAAGAGAAATATTTATACCTTTGTTAAAAGTTTAAATAAAGGTACACCTAAAATTATTAAATTATACAGTTAATGTTTCCATTTAATGTATGTAATTTTTGATGCAAGTAGATATTTTATAATGTTTAAATTAGTTTAAAGTTATCTGTCTCTTCAAACATCATTTCTTTGCACAAAAATTGTGTACCACAGAAAATGTTCAAAATCCTTTCTTTTAGTGACTGTTAAACTAATGCTGTCATTATTTGTTAAATCAGAATTATTACTTTCTTTAGAATCTTTTCTTCAATAAAACTTTTGCTTCTGTATTTTACAGCTCTGCTTCTGTTTTTAAAAGGCTGCAAAACAATGCTGTTTCTATGTCTGTGCACTACTTTATATCACTGATCATGTGAAATATTTCTAGAGCAGGAATTGAGATGAGAATTCCTGCACAGGTGATTTATTAACCGTAAGACTCGAAGGAAAGAAGCAGTACATTGAATAATAAAAATTCCATTAGGAGAACGGCAATACACAGTGTACCCACTATTGTAATTGTCCTACCAACCTGTTTTAAAACTCTATTGCATTATTTCTTTAATTTTTTTCTCCTTAAAATTAAAAAATCTTCCAGTAATATATATCTAATAACATCTCCTCTATCCTGATCTCACGGCCACGTCTGCAGCGTACATTGCTCCTTTTAGATATCCCAGCTAGGCAAAGGAGGTGGCGTTTTTGATTGTGGGCCAAACTCTCCCTGGCTAAGTCTACCATAAAAAGGTAAATGAAAGGGGGACAATTGAGAGGAGAAAACCCCAGAGCCTCTCAGTGTGATTAAATTTCTGGGAAACCTTACAGGTGAATTCTTTTCTTAGTAGAAATAAAGGCACCAGTCCAACCACACTGCTCAGCTAAAGAAATGGGTAAGGTTCTGGGAACTTTATGAAAAGTAAGAAGGTGTACAGGGAACATTTGATGAAAAACCTCTTGGCCTGGAGACAAACTCCTCAATGAGATGGTATGCATTAAAATGAAGATTCTTAAGCTTCAGTTTCAATAAATGTCTTAATGTACATTTACAGATACACAATCACACACAGAATTGTGAATGATTGCTGTTACCAAGCTACCTTTTCTGGGTACAGTGTAAAGCCTATCAAATAATATGCAAAAACTAAAGCATGTAAGCAATCAAATACATGTTAAATTGAATGTGTGTATTTTATTTCAGCAATGATGCAACTCAAAATAATGTGGAGAACAATCTCTGGCAATTGCTTCAAGAATTTATGGCCCAATTTGAAGAAACTATTTTTCCTTAAGGGTAGTAAAGTTATTACTCTGTAAAATTATCTAGAAAATATATGTCATTTATCAGCTGGATTGATGAATCACTGCATCTCTAATTTTCAAATTTTATTTCATGGAGAGCCTTTTTTCCATAAAACTTCCTGAACTAGCATGATGTTTCATTGTAATCGGCATGTCTATGAGTTTTTACACACAAGAATTTGTATCAGTGTTTCCTCTGAGCACAGGTGTAGGAGCAAAGCTGGGTCATAAGGCAGCGCAAGGTATAACTTTTACAGGAACGATGTTCCTCTTTATGATTTAGAACAAATGTCTCCTCAAATCTCATGTGTTTAAAGTTGGGACTTTGGAAGATGACTAGACTGCGGAGACCATACACTGACTGTACACTGAATTTGTTCTTCAGGATCTGATGGAAGATGGGGTCTGGAGGGACACTGTGACACCCAGCGCCTTCCTCTGCCTGCCCTTATTCCCACTTCCTCCCCTCCCTCCCTCACCCCCTCTCCTGATCTTCACGATGTGACCTGTCTTCTCCCCTCCCCAGCCCTTCTACCGTGTCCTCCTGTCTTGGAGGAAAGTGACTGTGACTGGAATCTCCAAAATTTGTGTGCTGCATTAAATCTCTCTTCCCTCGCACTTGTTTTCTTACCCGCGGGACAAGGTGATCAAGACAATAAATACTGCACAACTTCACATTTCAGAGAGCAAAATTCCAAAGTTTCAACTCCTTCAATCTGTGCCCAAGTTAGTATTTTTTTCTGATTTTTAAGCTATTATTATTTTTATTCTACTGTGACAGGTTATATCACTGTGGTTTAAATTTGTATTTTTCTTATGATTAATAATGGCGGGTACCCTTTTATGTATTGGTTGGCATTTTTATAGCTTTGTAAAAAGGGTTAACTTGAGTCTTTGGGGCAAATTGTAAAGGAATTGTTTGCATTTTTTATAACAGTAAAATTATAAGAGTTTTTACATACTAGTTTTTGGACTCTTAGCTGGCATACACATTTTGACATGATTCATAAATTTTTTGGTTTGCATTATTTTACTTTAATGATGGAGTACTTTCATGATGGAGTATTTCATGATGGAGTATAGTATAGTAATACAAAGAGCTTTAAATACATGTTTTTTCTAGGTTTTTTGTGTGTTTCTAATACATAATTGCCTTTGTATTTAACTCCTTGTGTCCTCTATCCCGATGGTTACTCTAAACATTGGGTAAATATGATCTAAATAATGATTAATCCAGATACATATACTTTAATCTGAGTTATTGATAGTTTTTGAGATTCTTTGATTATGCCAGCCTTTTTTGGGGGGTATGGTTCTGGGGATTAAGCCTATGATCTTCACCCTGGTACCTCTCCAGCCCTTTAATTTTTGTTGTTGTTCTTGTTTTAGTTTTTAATCACAGGATCTTCATAAATTGCTATATTGTCCAGACTGAGCTCAAAATCGATATCCTCCTTCCCCATCTTACTAGAGTGCTGGGATTCCATGTTTGTCCCACAATGTTTGGCTCAATATCAGTCATTTTTAATGGTGTCACCAGATAAGTGAAATAAAATCCATGATCCTGTAGGAATTCACATATCCTCTCACAGAGAAAGTCTATGGATAGAGAGAGACAAACTCATATGATCAGATGATCAAGTGCAAAAGGCACAGTTATTATTCAAGTCACAGGTTACAGGATCCCTTGAGCCTACTTATTCCCCTCAACTTCTTTTAGTAAAAGTGTTTGATGCTAAATTACATTCCTTAGAGAATTCTTATTCTTTATTTTTCTCAGCTAAGTCAATTGAGGTTTCTTCCCATGCATGTAAATAAGTCTGACTAATACATAGCTAATTTGAGCTACATAGAGCATTAAAATGGAAAATGATGCTTAATCAACCAAATTACCACTGCATTGATTTTATTTATCCTGTAAGTTAAATAATTAGACTCACTTCCTTGTCACCCCGAGCAGCTCTGTTCCCCCCATTGAATTTGTTCAACATTATAGTATTTTTCCTGAAGTCTCTCTTCTGCTGAGTTAACCCTCAAGTGGCTCAGTCCAAGAACCCACATCTTCCTTCTTCTTTCCCTTAACTGGTTACTTTAGCATTGTCCTTGTTTTCATTGCATAATATGTACATATTTTAATAAATGCTAATTTACTTTTAATAGCCTCTGAATAAGAGCTCAAAAAGTCACCCAGAGTCATTGATATTCAAGCCCGAAAATAAAGCAGCACATAACCATAGGGCACGGATAACCACAGAGATTATCCTGTCTTTTTGCACAAATTGATCTTCCCTCACTTTCCTTCCCTTGCATATTTTTCCACTCTTATGTTTCTCTCTAAAATGTAGCATATCTTGATTCCTATGGGCTTTCTGTTCACTACAGTCTGTCCCGTTAATTAGATTATAGATATGCCTCAGAATTTGCTACACATTTTCAAGCCTCAAATTTTCTGTAGAGTGTGATTCTCGGGTTAGCTGTGTTCTCTGCTTCATTCAACCCCTGAGGATACAAACTAGGCATAGTTCAGGGCTGCTGTTGCATCTAAAGGTTCAGCAGAGGAAGAAACAGTTCCTAAGCTCACACGTGTATCTCTTGGCAGCACTTACTCCCTCAAGTGTGCAAAAGTCATCTTTTCCTTTTTAGCTGCGAGCCAGAGGATGTCTCCATCATTACCTGTAGCTTGTATTAGCATGTAGCTTCCTTCTATAAAATTAGCAAAAGACAGAATCTGTCAGTAAGGCATTTTTAAAAAAATCATACAAATAATATACCATCATATTTGCCAAATTCTGTTGATTTTACCTGAGTAACTAAGTCCATCCACATTTTAGGGAAGTAGTTATTAAAAATCGTTACAAAAAGCAGTGGGATTCACTGAAAGATAACCAAAAAAGATTATCTCCAGTGTATAATTATTGCTACTGTACACTTTTTCACTCATTGTTTTTCTGTTCATTTTTCATGAAGTCATTATTTATCTACCGAGTTCCTACTATATACCAAATAGCCTGTTGTAAGTTGAGGAGTTAAGGATGAATTAGTTCTACATAATGTTTCCATATACACAGGAGGCATTCTTGTCTGAAAGTACAAATTTCAAACAAATGAATGAATGATAATAAGGCTTCCAAGAAATTAACTAAGACACTGGTCTAGAAATACATTGTAGCAGTAGTAACTTCTATGAGAAAATGAAAAATAGTCACAAGTCTAAGGTTTCTTGGAAGAATCAGAAAGAAAAATTTAAGGAAGGAGGTGAGAAAACATCTATTCAGTTTTTACAAGCTAAACTCTGGAAAGTCATAAACTGAGAAAGATGTGAAAAAGATCTGCATTGCTGAAGTATAGTAAGAGAGCCAGGTAATAAAGGTAGTTATCAACTCAGTTTATGTGTTCTGATAAGAACTGTAGATATTGTTCTAGGTATCTTTGGGTGGTATTAAACAAGAAGGTCACAAGTATCATTTTTAGAGTGCATTAATCTTTTGTGGCACAGTTTTTACCACAGCATGATTTATATCAAACTTTCTCAAAACTATAGATCATTTCCCTTCAACTTGAAATGTGCATTCCTTAGCTTAGTTTTTAAAATGAAAACTAAGTTTGCAAGTTTCAATCCCTTCCAGTAAGTCTGCCTGGAAGTCCAATACCAAAAATTATGACTAAAAATGCATTTCAAGGTACAGAATTATAAAAAATAATGCACTTATATATGTTTGTGTTCATCCGTTTTTGCATGATGTTTAATTTTCAAAGTCAGTGCATGTTTTAGCTTAGAGATATTCCTGTTTCATGGCCAAAACAATTCAGAATGTGCTCTTTTGAAATACGACTTGCTATCATTTTATGGACTAAATGGAATGAGTTGATCTCAGTATCCATGTGTTAAGTGTTCTCATTACAAGCCATCAATGAGCCTATGATAATAGAGTCTGCAGGTGAAGACCTTGCAATAAATTATTTTCTCTTCTATCATATTCCCACAAAATTAGATACTGTCTTATTAACAAAGCAAAGTGCAGAACATATTTTACTCTAATACTATTCCTGGATCTGATCTTAAATTGTCAGGAAGTAAGTCTATCTGTAAGTTAAACTAAAGGCTTCTTTGCTGGTGTTTTGAATTTTGAGCCTTGAGATGCTTTGACCATTCAAATTCATTGGATATTTTATGAGAGTAAGTGCAAAAAATAAAATGTATTGCTGATTAGATTTTCATATTATTTTTAAATATGTAGCTATGTTTTGCCACTTTCATTCTCTTGAATGATTTTATTCTATTTTGTTATGTTTGATATTACTGTGTGTGAAGCTACGCTCAACTATTTCATAGAAAGAGACATTATGGTAGCTACTGTTAATATCCAATTGTCTTGTGAAGTGCTTTGTTGCTTATATTGTTCTGTTCTGATCTGCTTTGTTCTGTCCTCTTTTGTTTTATTCCCTGTAAAATAAAATTTTAAAAAAAGATGTATGATTTCTTGGAACACATACTGATGGTTCATTACTGATTTTTTTACTCTTATTTTGTTCACTTTATATATAAATACTCTGTAAGCTGTTCTGAAAGGATGCACACATATCTTCACTCTAATTTTCTTGTACAACTATTCTTAATAACAACCAGGTTTGCCTCCAGTTAGACATATTTATCCTGCTGAAAATTATATGACTTATAAAGTAAACAGAAAGGTTACTAACAACAAATTTAAAAATCTTAAGAGTCATAAGCGCCAGACTGGCAAGTGCGAGGTCATGAGATTGACCCCTGGTACAAAACAAAACAAAACAAAACAAAACAACAACCTTAAGGCTGATCTCCAATGTTCAGACCCATTAATTATTTGGATAAGCTGTTCAATATCATATTACTTTATTTAGAAATTCTTTAATATATATCATTATTTAAATAATTTGTTGCTAGACTAAGTCATACTACTTCTGCTTCCAATACTTACATATAACTCCAGAAGCCCAGTGCCATACACCAGTCCTCTGTCCTTCCTACTTTCTGTCTCTGTTCATGAAGCCAATAACAGCTTTTTTATCCTATGGACAATATAGCAGAATTTAGAAAACATAATGGAAGGCAATGAGCAGTTGATAGAAAAATTTAAAATTAGACACTGATAATAATACTAATTAATGAGCATTATTAGAAAAGTTGAAAGATTGTGAAATATTTCAAAGACTTCATTATGCATTGCATGTAACACATTGATGAACCATTTCTTCTTCAGGAAGCATACAATTTAGTCATTTCTAAAGTAACATTAAATCTACTAACTAAAAAGTATTCTTTAATTTTTGACTGATACAAAAATGTACATGTTTATGGGGTACTATGTAGTAAATACTGTCATACATGCATTCATCGTGTAATATTTAAATAATTATATAATATTTATATATCACCTCAAAAGTATATGATTCATTTTTGCTGATAACATTTAAGCTTTTTTTCTTTTTGAAAATAGACAACATGTTATTGTTATCTGTAGTCATTTTGTAGACTTCAGAACTACTTGGTCCATTCTCATTATAACCCAGTTGACCTCTCCCTATGCATTTCTCGTCATCCACTCCCACCAGCCTCTAGTAATTGTCCCTTGGCTCTCAATTTTTGTAAGGTCACTGTTGTAGAATTTTATATGAGTAAGATCATACGCCATCTGTCTTCCTATGGTTGGTGTAGCTTACTTTCATAATCTCCAGTTTTATCTGTTTTATCACAAATAACAGCATTTTATTTTTTATGAGTGAATAGTTTTCTGTTGAATCCATGTACCCCGATCTTTTATCTGTACCTCAGTGGCTAGATACTTAGGTTTATTCCATTTCTTTTTTTTTCTTGTGTGTATTGCTCTAATAAAATGAGGATTAAGTGTCTTTTTGGCACACTGACATTATTACCCTTAGATATAGGCCCACTAATGGGAGTGCCTGATTATTTGGTAATTGGACTTAATTTTTTCAACTACTTCTCTACTAATTTCCATAACTACTGTACTAATTTATGTTCCCAGGGAAAGTACACAAAATTTGCTTTCCACTTTAAGTTTATCAAGATTTGTTGTTACTGTTTTCTCACAAATATCAATCTGAATATGTTGATATGATGTCTCAGTGTAGCTTGATAATATATTTTGCTGATGATAGTGTTGTTGTTTTGCTGATGATACTGAGGTTTTCAGACTGTTTGATTTTTTTTGTCTCTTTGATAAATGCATTTAGGTTTATTATCTATTTCATTAGTATATATTTGCTATACAAAATAATCACATTTATCCTGGGGAATTTATATTTATTATTTTTAAAATTTATTATAAATACCAGACTAAAATGTAAATTAATTATATCAGTTTTACTTTATTACAGTTTCTTAATTTGACTACATGTTTACCTTTAATATTTAGTATTTTTTAACTTTTGTATGGTTGCATATGAAAAGGATACTTTTTTCAACATGAAAAGCCCACATTAATGTACAGCAAAACTGTCCTTTTATTTAGATTTATAGTAGGAGAATAAATCAAAAGTATTTCTCTTTTAATTATACATTTATCTTTAATTAAATCAAATATTTTATAATACAGGAGTGTTTTTTACTATTCATATTAGGATGTAATGCAGCTGAAAGAAAGAGAAATTTGTTAAGACCTCAAAGCTGTGTAATTTAAGTACAAATTCACTACACAAAACTGATTTGTTTTATTCTTTTATAAGAATAAAACAGAATTTATGTTGTAGCTCATGACCAATGTTAATTGTTAGAAGTAAAGCGTCAGAACACTTAAAGTTCATGACATGTTGACACAGGCACCTCAATATTTAAGAAAGAGAACTTATTAAAGTGATGCTCAAAAATATTAAACTTTGTAAAAGGTTGATCTTTCAGTATCATTAAGGTACATTTCAACTAGTCTGTAAAATTATGGCCTTTTATTTTTCTTGTTTGTTGTCTAGAATATTCTACCCACATAGTGCTTTTAGATGACATTAAATATAAATTATTAATATTTTTATGCTTTTATACAAGTTAAATTCATTAATTATATTAAATTTCTGTTATTTAAATATTCTCTAAGATAGTTACTTTTTATTTCAATTGCATGTACATTTGCTCACCAATACACTTAAATTATGGTTGCCTTGAATGCTGACTGTGTTTATTTTATCATTTTTGTCATAACTCTTTACAATAAAAGCAATATTCATAGAAGTATTGCAGGTATTTTTCAATATTGTATTAGCATTCCTTTTATCTCATTGTCCCCAAAGAGTAATCTTCTCTATCTAATCATTGATGAATATTTAACTTGTTTTCATATCTTAGCTGTTGTGAATGTGAAAACTACACTAGTACATGTGTAGATTTTTTTTCTTTTTTATGTTTACTATATGTAATCATCACACTCACTGTCACTAAATGGTAAATGTTCTTAACATGTTTAAGTTCTTCCACCTCATCCTCTTCATTATTCCACCATCAGTTTCATTTATTCATCTTATAAGACACTATAGAGTTATTCATCATATACAAACACTGAAAACCAGACTAACTGGTCAAAGGACACAAAAAATATGTTGAACACTAATAGTAAGTCATGGTATACTTTTAGATACATTGTCCATACTGGATTATAATACTTATTTTTCTTCTCTCTCTGTCTCTCTCTCTCTCCATCTCTCTCTCTCTCTCTCTTATTATTATATATTTTATATTTCACAATATATTGAGATGAATGAATAAAGAAAATGCAATATTTATGCACAGTGGAGTGGTTAAATGAAGAGTAGGGGAATGGGAAAAAAGAATCAATATATATCATGTATAGGTACAAATTGCCTGTGATGAAGGTGATCACTATGTGTAGCTAAAATGTATCAATAGACTTAATTAATTATAAAAATTAAAAATATACATTAATGATTTTCCTACTCCCATGTCTCCAAGATTTTTACTTACCCTGTCTTACAGTATATTTAATGTTTCTGTTTTAATATTTAGATCTTTGATCCATTTTGACTTTAGTGCATGGTGATAGACATGGGTCTAGTTTCAGTCTTCAGCATGTGGAGAGCCAGTTATTCCAACACCATTTATTAAAGAGGCTATCCTTCTTCCAGTGGACATTTTCAGCTCCTTTATCAAATATAAGGTGGCTAAGTTTTCTTTAGTTCATCAAACAGAATGGTTTGTACTGTCATTGTTTGACTGTCCACTTTTTATGCTTTGATTTTGTGACTTGAGCAACTACTTCTAAGATAACAATATACAATTTATCAACTAGTGATTTCTTACTGTTTTTTAAAATTCTATATTATTTCTACCCTATTTTCTGTTTTGATTTTTTTTCTAAATAAAAATGTTTAAAAAAGGATAAGTCATTTGTAGGAAGATGAGTGTACATAAAGTTAAGCAGAGTAACTCAGACATACAAGCTCAAATATCACCTGGTTTCTCTTATGAGAAAAACTTAATATATGTACAGATTTTTTAGGCGGTGTTTACATTTTGGGGTGTATAAGGTTTTAGAAATGACATGGCTTTCACTGTACATTTAAAAATGTAAATGAAATTTTCAAATATGTTAAGCATATGTGAATTATTTAATTTTTCTGCAAATTATTTTCCATTGTTTTATAATATTCCAATCTTTGGACATATGCTTATCCCAATTTGTTTTGTCATTTTTCTGTAGTTATGCATACTTAGGTTGTTCCTCTACATCAATGCTATACTATATTCTCAAATTATTGTTATGAACTAGTGCTAATTTGATATGTTATTTATTAAAATTGTATATGAATCACTTCTAAGTAGGTCTTATTGAAATTTTGTAGAGTGTATAATGGCATATAATTGAAATAATGTTAGTTCATAAATCTGTCTATGATCAGATTTACTTACACCATGTTGGTAGATTCATAAGATATTTGGGAAGCATTCATAAATTTGCCTCTTTTTAAAAATCATTTGTGATTCTAATTTTTTCTTTTTTGAATGTTATAATTATTATTTTATATTGCAAGTTTATGCATTTTTTATAACCTTTTTGTTTATCAGAAGATTTTCTGATACACAGATTAAATGATTTTTTAAAATTTTCTGGTTTTTAATTGTTGTTATTCTCTTGAAGGTCTTTATTTTTCCTAAAGTTTTCTATAGATATGCATTTTCATGGTGTAATTTTTCATGAACCCTGTTTAAAACAAATATATTTGCGAATATACAACTATACCATACAGGTATATACATTTTTTTTCTTGTGCATTTCTTCTTAGATTCTGATTAATTTTTCCAGCTAACAAATATTTTTCCTATTTATATTAGTTACATGAAATCAGAAGCGTTTTAATAGGAGCTGGCCTGCACACTAAACTTTTGAAACAGTAACATACAGCAATTTCTTAGCTAGGAACGTTCCAGTTGCCAAATTCTGCTGCTATGAACGGACCTCTCATTATTAACATGCCTACATGTGAATAAATCTCAAGAGTAGCTCCCGCGTTTCCCAGACAGTGTCACAGTTGTGCTGCTATGTGCTTCCTGCACAGTGTGACAGTGCACAGTGGAACAGCGCTCAATCAGAGCCCAGGATGTCCCGAAGCAGGAGCAATGGTGCCATGGAGGGGAATGCTACAAGTGCAAAGCAACATGCGTTTTACGTTTGTGTCGAAGGTGAGTAAGACTCACTTTGTTGGACATAGGAATGAATCCAACTGATGATTGTTCTCCCAAAATGGAACTCATTTATAGTTAGTAGTTAATAGCTCTCACTATGACATTATTTCAAAACACTGAAAATCCCCCATTATTTACTTTAATAACTACTTCCTAAACAAGCATCTCCATCTTATAGAATAGCAATTTATTTTCTACTGGGAAATACCCCTAAGATGTTTTTATTAGGTATACCGAAGGAATGTGTTGTTTCCTTTGTTTGGTATTGTGTTCCTATCTAATAAGCAGATGTTGTCCAATATTTCCCATTAAATATTGGTGAAAATTTACTTAATGATAGGTTTTCGAACATTCTGCCAACACATTTCCTGGTAATGTCAGTATTCTTGTTTAGAAATTTACCATATTTTATAATTTGATGGTAAAATTCAACACTTATACTTACAGATTCAATATTATGGTAGAATTATTTGCCTCTAAAATATACATTTACTGTCAAATATAATTATATATTTGAGTATGAGTTAGATAAAATATTCCTAGTAAATTAAATAAATGGAGCTTCCCATTTTCATTTTAAACTGTCAGTTTTGTGTCTATGAAATGTAGAATTTATTGATTTAGCAAAATTAAGGTAGGAGTTGAAGATAGAGTTTCAATTTGTGAAATTACAAAGAACATCATTAGCTTGGAAATTGGAAAGAAATAATCATATTAAGTGACATTTTAAATTTCAAAGATATTAGCTGAGAACTTTTGTATTATTAATTACTTAAAAGGAATGTGTAACATTATAACAATCATATGAAAAAATGAATGCTGAGAAATGGTACTTAAACTTTTTACAATAAAATTATAGCTTTATTTTATGTATGGACTGTAACACAGACATTTTATGTTTTAGAGACCTCATACCATTTTGGTTCAGTGTCAGTATGAGTTTTTATAATCAGTGATCTCTGGGTTTATAACTGTTATGTTTAAATTAAGAAACAAATGGTCAAATATGTTATCTTCTTCAAAAATGAGACTAAATTCATGTTCATATGTATACCTTTTGAGGAAACTGAATAGATTCAGTTGCCTGATAAATATCATAATTTGTATTACATTTTTTTGTCAAATACAATTTTATATAACAATTTTTACTGTGAGTTTAAAAATTTTATTATCCCTTTGCCTTCCCTTTTGTTAACTGCTCTATCAGGTAACATTCTTTCTAATGCATATTTTTCATTGACATTTGTCCTGGAAACAAACAAAACCAATTCTTTATTAAGCTAATTATGTTTTTTATATATATGCTAAATAAATTTGTTTATATGAAAAAAAGTTGTTTAGAATCTTTAGAGAAATTTTTAAATGATTTCCTAAGAACAATAATCTAATGATTTTTTTAAAAAATTTTTTAACCATCAACTATTATTATTGTTGTTAGATCTTAGTTTTGAGTTCATTGCCTTCTGTCAGTTACAGGGATTGAATATTGAAAACATGAGCAGCTTATCGCCCTGAATACAACCAAAATTCCTTAATTATTTTGAAGTGTATATGATGTTACCAATTCTTGGCATTAATATTTTACAAAAAGAAGGCAAATATCTCCATGTATGCTTTCCTGCTCACCTTTACATGGTTTCTCTGTCACCTTGTTGTCTCTAGTTGCCTGTCATGCAATTGTCATAGCTTTCTCCATTGTCCCCTTCCATTATATTCAGCATATCAGGATCTATCAGAAAAAGTAAGTAACAATTCTCTCCACTCAGAATCTTGCAGGGCTGTAGTTTTCTTTCTGAGTCCTTGCAAGTGTCCACAAGCAATGACCATGGAAATCATTGATGACTTTTAATTTTATATGCACAGATTTAAATCATTCTAAATCTTCATTGGGAGAATGATCAAATATTAAAACATTTCCAACCTAATAACTTTTCACATTTTTTTGGAAAACTAAATGTTGGACCATGGCATATAACTGTTTCCTAGCCAAAGTCAATTTTCTTTTTATTTATTTATTTATATTTTTTTTAATTGGTACTGGGGATCAAACTCACGACCATGTGCTTGTAAGGCAGGTGCTTATGCCACTGAGTTAAATCCCCACCTAAGTTGATTTTCTTTACAAGGAATAGAGTGTTATTTAAGTCATTCTCATATTTAGACAAGGTATGTTCCTATTCAATTAAGATATTTCTAGCATCTAAACTGAACAGGAAAAACTAAGGTCAAGCAGGTAGGATAATAAAAGAAGGGAAAAATAAATACAAACGACAGGCTGGGCATGTAGCTCAGTGGTAAAGTTCTATCCTTCCATACCCAAGATCCTGATTTTGATCCCCAGCACCACAAAAGAACAAAGAAAAGAAAAGAAACACAAGAGATACCTTCATTTCCCTCCACATCATGGCAGTTCCTTAACAACAGAATTAAAACCACGGAGCTTTAGTAATTAAATTGAAGAACTCAGTATGTTGATAGCAAAACTTTTTTAGGAATTAACAATTAAAATTTATTACTTAGTATCCTTTACAGTTTAACATTTCCCGTTTAGGGCTCTTGTCCTGCACACAGTCGTCGCAGCTCTGGAATGTTTCACCTGCAGATAGATGCCTGCTGGATAGGCTGCCCTAACTGTCCTATCTGCACTACACTACAAACTACCAAGTTCCATTTTTCCCTGGGTTATTTATCGTGGGCTCTACTTTGCATTGATTTTATCACTACCCAACTTCTGACTATATCTGTGACCTAAATACATTCTCTATTCCCATTGCTTTTTAAATTTTTTTTAAAAATTTTTTTATTTAAAGAAAAAATTTTGAAACAGAAAGAGGATAGAAACAATACAAAATCTCAAAAACAAAACAACACAAAAATAGTAACCAGTAAGAAATCACTAGTTGATAATTATGTACTTTCCTCTTAGATGCAGTTGTTCAAATTACAAAAGTAAAGCCCACAAAGTGGACATCCAAACAGTGAGACTGCAGTCAGTTTTGCTCATCCATCCAACTAAAACTTTAGCAACATGGTTATTAATTCCACACACTCAAACATACATGCAGTTATATCCTTTAGAATACTCTCTTTTCCTTTTTTTTCTTTACAATAACTATAATCCATTCTCGTAAACTACTTAGAAGTTCTACACATGTATAAGTCTCTACACCTATACACATATATACACATATACCTAGCCTTTCTGTATTAGAGGGAGAAACAAATCAAAACAAGTCAACAATACAAATCCCTAGAGAAACATAAAAATGAACATGCAAAAACACCACACTAGGTGATCTACGGTAGTCACTATGATGTCTCTTGTTATTTTCAATAAAATTGTCTATATCGTCAAACATAATATAAACTTAACATTGCTTTACACTATTAATAAAATCTAAACACTGGAGACATTATAGGACTTCAAAGGCAGTTAACAATCAAACTAGAATGGGTATCCTATTGAATCCTGTCATCTTCAGAGTAGTTGCCCTTACTCTCAGACTAGACACTCTCAAGCATATCAGATTCAGATAAAATTAGTCAAGATAAAACAGTGATATAGCCAATCTTCTCTGTCTTATCTCTGCCATGCTATTTTTCTGTCATTATTTGTTTACTTTTCTCCTTCATTCCACTGTCTGCCCCTTTCTTTGAGGCCTTTCTGCCATTATTCCTGGAAGCCTGTTGGTTTTCTTCTCTCTCTCTAGAATGTCCTTCAGTATTCTTTGCAGGGTTGGATTGGTGGTCACAAACTCTCCCAGTTCCTCTTTGTCGTGGAAATATCTGGTCTCTCCATTAATTTTGAGAGACAGTTTTGCAGGGTACATCATTCTGGGTTGGAGGTTATTTTCTTTCAGGGCTTGGAATATTTTGCTCCAAGCTGTTCTTGATTTGCTGGTTTGCATTGAGAAATCTGCTGTGATTTTGATGAGTTTTCCTTTTAGAGGTAATCTGTTTCTTTTCTCTGACTGCTTTTAATATTCTATTCTTGTGATGGATTTCTGGGATCCTGATTATTATATGTCTGAGTGTAGATCTGTTTTGGTTGTAGCTGGCTGGAGTTCTACATGCCTCATTTATCTGAACTTCACTTCCATTACCTATGTTTGGGAAGTTTTCCTTAATTATTTCTGTGAATAGACTTTGTTTCATTTGTATTTGTTGCTGCATCTTCATTCACATATTTTATTCTTAGGTTATAAATCCTCTTGTCATCTTCTAGCCTTTGTATTGTTGCTTCCTGGTTCCTTGTTATTTTTAAGAGATCCTTCCTTTCACAATCATACTTTGCAAATCTATCTTCAAGTTTTGAAAGTTTGTCTTGAGTTTCTGTTAAAAGGTTTTGCCAGGTTTCAGTGGAGTTTTTAATTTCCTGATATTCTCTTTGGATCTGCTTCATATATTCTAGATTTTGTTTATATTCTTCATCAAAGGCTTCTCTCCTTTCTCTGGGTTACTCTATTCTTTCATTTGTGTCTACTTGATTACCCAGAACTTCTTTTATTAATCTTCTTATATCTTGCTTGACCTGAATTAGAATTTCAGATTTAAATTTGATGATGAGGTCATGGATGTATTTCTTCATTTCCGATGAGGCTATCTCTGGCATTACAGGTTTGCTGCTCTCAACCTCCTCTGCATTTACCTCTGTTGGACTCACATTCCCTGGTTCCGCAGTTGGGGACCTTTTGCTCTTTCTCTGTCTTGTCATGTTTCTGCCCCTTTCAAGACAGGTGGGTGGTGGAGGTCTCTGGGTCTTTCCTATTGTTTAGTTTTTCTGCAGCGTACTTGCTGGGGAAGTACCACCCCCCAGTCTGCTGCGAAATTGCGAGTTGCACACTGAGATCTGGCTCCTCCCCCTACACCAGTCAACCAGTTTATGCTTCAACAAGTTTGTGTGTTCTCTTGTTATGCAACTGGCCCAGAAAAGCCTTGTCCCTGGCTATTGGGTTTCAACCAGGTGCGTGGTTCTGCCCGAGCAGATCCCACCAATCTGCTTTGGACTAGGAGTCATCAGCGGACTCCGCCTCAGGTTTTGATTCAAGCCAGCCCTGCCCAACTCCAAAATGTTGCCCAGCCAGTCCTCCCAGTTTGGGGATTCCAGTTCCCATCATTCACCAAAGTTCGTGCAGCTCCACTGGCTCTTTCCACTCCCTGTCTCAGCGCCTCCTCCAGTGGAGGGTCTGGAGCTCACCAACCCCCCACTCTCGGCAGGGCCGCGATCTCAGCTTGATCATGAGTCACCTGAATTTAAGACGTGCCAGTACAGCGATCAGGGCTTACCCAGCTCCAGCCCTCTGTCTGTGCTTCTTTTTCTTCTTTCTTTTTTCTTTTGTTTTTTTTTCTTTGTCTTTTTTCTTCAGTTTCTTCCTGGGTCATGAGAATTCCTCTCCTTTTGTCTGGCTTTCTCCATGTTGCGAGATTCCAGCGTCTGAGTTGTTTTTTTTTTTCCTCAGAGAGGCTCTCTTATCATGCCGCCACTCAGTCAGCTATCTTGCAATCCTCTCTGCTTTATAAATTTTTTATCCAGAAAGTTACAAAGTTTGTATTTCTATCCGTCACTTTTCTCAATGGCTTATGGGCCGTTCCCTTCATTCATTTGGATTCTGCTATACTTATCTAACTACTCTGACCACCGTCAGGTAATGTTCCTTCTAATGCATCGCTTTCATTGCTCCAAGTCTGATCTTTCAAAATCACATTTTGACATTTTTGGTGAAAGTGTTACTTTGTCTGAAATATTTGTTGACTTAGAGAACAATTTCAAAGTGTAAAACTGATACGCCCTTTTCTCAAAGTTGTTAATATCTTTGCCAGATTTACTGTTTTGCATTGTCTCCTTCCATCTTTGCTTCCTTCATTCTTTACTTCTTTCACCTCTCTCTCTCTGCTTCTGTCTCTCTCTCTCTGTCTTTTTCTGTCTCTCTGTCTCTGTCTCCCTCTTTCCATGTCACTCTCTCCATATAAGTTGTTATGACTGTTTTAGAGATCAATGCATGCATCATACTTCACCTTTCTTTAGGCTTCACTGTGTAATTTCTAAGATCCCAAGGTATTTTATTTTAAAATATAGTGTAATTTAAAAATTCAAGAAATGTATATTTGATTTAATTTTTGCCCAGCTACATTGAGAAATACATTTTTTAAAATTTTATTTTAAAGAGAAAAAAACAATAAAATCAAAGATACAGAATTTCAAAAACAAGATAATAGGATATTGACAATGGTTAATGTAGTGTGTATTATTATCCAAAGTAGTTGCTTAGATTATAAGATATATGAATGCACAATTGATCACACAATATAGGTTACTGATATATTTCTTGTTTCATAATAATAATAATTTTAATATAAGTGTCTTTTCCAGTATATTTCCTTATTAAGATCCTCTACATTTTATTGTAATGTACTTTTGTCTCCTTTAATTGTGAAATTTTATTCTTCCTTTTCTTTTGCTGTTGTTTTTTCATGACTGATATTTTTGAAAACTGTGAAAAAATATTTTCTATTCCCATTAATTTTGGATTTAGGGATATTTTAATGTTGTTATTATAGCTTATCTGCCAGATTTTAAAGAGACATAGCATTGCTTCATACACTTAATTACATCAACCTTTCATGTGATGCTAAGTTTGACTGTTAGGCAGTTAAAGTATTACTGAGTTACCCTGTAGTAACTACTTTTTTTTTTTTTTGCATTTTTTGGTCTATTTATTTTAGCAGAGATATTTAAATAAACATTAATATTCATTAGATTTTGAGTTTTTAGGTTGGAATTCATTGGTGATATTTGTTCAAATTAATACACTCAGTACTCTACTGCTTTATTATAAGTTACATTTATTGTAGATTCAAATAAGAACTTGAGTAACATATTTTCTGCTTACCTTTCCAGTTAATTCCATTGTATCCTATCTGTGCATTCAAATTTTTTCAAACACAGACAATTTATTTCACAATGTAAGTTATGTACTGCTTTTTCTTGTAGTGTGTTTCTGTGTAAACTTTATTCCACCAGAGCCAATGTTCCTTCTAAATCTCAGTTGATGGTCCCTCTGAAGTTTTCTGATGCATGTAAATACCCTGTATGGTTCAAGCACTGGAATTACCCCTTCATCAAAAACCCTAAGAAACATTTATAAAATTCACAAAACATTTTTCTAGTTTAAATAAAGACATTAATTACTAATTTGAGGAATATATTAATAAAATAATAGTTTTGATTCATTTTTTAAAGATGCAGTTATTATCTGTGTTTTGAATATAATGTAAAATTTTAGTGCTAGATTATTTTTCCATCCCTCGTTAAGCCATCCTTTACATGCAGCTTTTCTTCTTTATTACCCCATCTGTGTTTTAAAGAATGCTCACTTAGTTTAATAACATAATACTGAAATATAATGAAATCTAAAAATATTCAAAACTAGCACAATACATAATAAATGCTAATAAAATGGACCATTGGATGACATGTTACATTATTTGGGCCACTACCCTGTTCTGTTAACAATAATGGTGGAAGGATAACTGCAAATCATATTTTACTAATTAAGCATAACTTGATTTATTTGTTTACTGACCCATTTAAAAAGTATGATTTTTATTTGTTCATATTTGGGCTACACTTGATCTACATTTTCATTCAATCTTCAGTTTTTTATCAACATTAAGGAAACATTTAAAAATTAAAAAGGGTTATTTAAACATTAATACTACTAAGGGAAAATATAGCATTTGTTGACCTTTTTTATTTTCATTACAACAATGAGTACAAAAGTTTCATTTTCCCGAATATAAAAGATTGCTGGCTATTTTCTATTACAAAAAAAAACGGTACACAAAAATAAGGACAAAGCAGCTGAATGCTTTCATTTCTTATCAGATGTTCAGCTGGTTTGAGGTGCAGAAGGCATACAGAGAGAAAGCTAATACAGAGTTTGAAAAGCAATTTGAACTTGTTCCAAAGTCATAGCATGCAATCTGAAGTGTTTTAGTTGATAACCGTCTTCATATTCTCTCTCATTCATACCTTTCACTGTTGATATTGGTAAAATTTTCTGCAGTTTTAGATAATACATTTCTTATCAAGGTTCAGTTTTCTCATATTTAACAAGTAGCCTTTTACATCCATCACAGGGTCAGATTTTGCCACTCAAAAAAGCTATCATCTACTTAGAGGATAAACACTGATGTAAAGGTAGTTTGCAACTTCTTACTGGAGAGTTAAAATTTACAAGCACATTTTGTGCTGCACTGGAAAACTATTAAAGTTTCCACTCCTAAAATTTAAAGAAATGATTATTTATATGTAATGATTAGGTTCTGATTTGTAAGATTACTTCAAGAATACCAAAATATATACTTGAATCTTCATGAAACAATTATCTACTCAGTACTTCACTGCATTCATTTTGTATTGATAACACTGGAGAATTACAAAAACTAATTCAAAAATGTTTTACCAGTAAAATTTAGATACACTTTCATAATTTTAATGTTAACATGGAAGAAACCATTCTCAGTGTCATTTAAAGACTGCTTAAAATTGTGTCCCAAATACAAAAAACATTTGCATTTTAAAAGGATGCACTACCATGAGAATTTTTTAAGTATTGAAATTTACTAATATTCATGCCTGTGCACTGTCTGTTACTGTGCAGCTGGTAGGTTCTTCTCTCAACCCAGGAAGAATTACAAGGTAGAGAGTCTAAAGAGGACTGAGCAGAAGTATTTATTGCAACCTGTCTTGGTTACTTTATTCTCTCATTGTTGAGACAAAGTACCTGACGTCCAAAGTTAGGGAAGGGAAGGTTTATTTCTTACAGGTTAGAGGTTTCAGTCCATAATCAGTTGACTCCAAGGCAGAATAACATTGCTGAGGGGCAGTGGTTCATGGTGGCCCCTATAGCAAAGCACAGACCAGGCAAAAGAGAGAGAGGACACATCTTCTTCTCACCACTACACAGTATACTGGGTCACCCCTGGGTGGGTGTAGCACTCATACCACCAATCCAAGTGCTAGAAAATGAACCAATCACTTACGTTAGATTTGGCTGTGTCCCCGATAGCATGAGGCTGAGGGGAGGAGGGTCTGAACATAAACTGTAATACAAGTGAAAGTAGAAAGCAGTGTTTATTGTAGTGGTAAAGCAAAAAGTCCCTGAGTTATTGGACTAGGAATGGGTCCCAAATAGGTTACTAAAAGGACTCTTTGTCTAGGGAGATTTTATACACAAAAAAATGAATATGTCTCAACCAAGTTCAGATTGACTTATTAGGTTACAAGCAGGACAATTTGACTTAAATTTAGATGTATAGAAACTCAAGTGTCTGCACAATTTATGTTACATGTATGCACGATTCTAGTGTGAGAAACTGAAAATGTAAATAAGAATCAAAATGTACACAATATTGTGAGATAAGAAGAAACTGTTCAAAAGGGAAAGGGAACTAGAGAAAGGGGCGGGGGAATGGAAATGAGAAATTTTAAAATTAGAAAAGAGGGATAAAATGAAAATAGTTTTGTTAACAGAACAGGGAAGGGGATTTGAAAGAAGGGAATGGAAAAATGGGAGAAAAAAAGAGACATCCAGATATATTATGTACAACTTCCCTATAATGAATGTGATCATAATATATAGCTAAATTGTATCAATAAACAAACTTAAAAATGATAAAATTAGCAGAACAAACAGAACAAGGGCATTCGTTGGAGAGGTGTGATTTTCTGGGTAAGAAAATCCTGCCAATCTAATGATGCCTTTGTTTGTTGCCTCTGGAGCCCTGATCCTAGCCAACATGTCTTCTCTGGATCTCTCCAACTTCCTCTGATTTGGCCCAGCTCTGGCTTTCTGTCCCACTGTGAAATGCCCTTTGCTAGAACACTTCCCATGTGCCCATTTGTTTATGAGTAGTGTCACTCTGAGAAATCCACCCATCTTGCCCCAGAGTCCTGCTCATCCTCAATATCATGTTTTAAAAACTCAGTCCTTTAGTTTGCAGTTGGGTACCACTTCTTAGGTTAAGAAAATGATACCCAACCCTCAGAAATGGAACCTGAGTCCAATCATGCCTGTGGTGGTGGGGGCTCATAATTCACTCTTCTCAGATCTCTTGTTAGCTGTTTCACCTTTTCATTCTTTTTACTATGTGTATCAGGGTGTTAATATGAAAAAAATAAGAATAGATACGCATTATTCCACTCTTTATTTAGACACAGTCAGACACAGGCTGTAACAGGCCATATTGTACAAGAGACACAAGAAGTCAAATATCAAAATTCCCAGTTAAGTTTGTCCTGTTGATTCTGTTTCAACTTTAAGTGACCAGGAATTAACAGACATCTTCTCAGATATCTGCTAACAAACAACTACCAGTTTATGAAAATCTCACCTAACCCCAGGCCACAGTCTCTGCTAGGGAATTAGGGATTATAACAGTCCTTCCTGGAGTTGCTAATGTGCACATGAACACCACCATTTCTTAACTCTCTTGCTTCAAGAAATTCTGATCAATGTTAGATTTTTAAAATAGAGTGTTTTGAACATATAGATAGAGTCAAAAAATCACACCAAGTCAGTGCAATAATTATATGTATGAATTATTTTAAATTTATTTTTATTTATCAAATATATGGAAAATGAGCACAGTCCTTTCAATAAATGATAACTATCAAAAATGCCAATTTAGCTCAAAAAGTAATATTGCTTTATTCACATCATTTGCGTATGGGTTACTTTTCTCTCATTGTTGAGACAAAATACTTGACACCCAACATGAAGAAAGGAAAGGTTTATTTCTCACAGTTTTTTTGGAGGATTCAGTCCATATTAGGCAACTGTTTGTGGTGGCCACATACACTAAGAGCAAAAAGGGCAAAAGAGGGAAAAACAGGTTTCCAAACCTCCCTTACACCGTATGCCTGCTGCACCCCTGCGCAGGTGCAACCCTCACACCAGCAATTCTAGCAATAGACAATGAACCAATCTTAGATTCAGCCATGTCCATGATTGCATGAGGCTTGCGGGGGGTGGTGGTATCTCAACACAAACGATAACAATATGACACTATAATAATTTGTTATGCTGTGTTTTTATTTTGGCAAATAAATACTGATATAATGTTATTTTATAATCAATATGACTGAAAAACATATTTTCAAGATTAAATCATTCCACATTATTTTCTTAGATTGTTCTAGTAACAACATCTCAATGTGTTCTATTTGAGTGTGTGTATGTGTGTGTGTGCATGTGCGTGTTACTAATGATTGAACCCAAGATTTCATACACAGGCTAGTTAAGGGCTATTTCTCTACCAGTGAACTATATACATAGCCCACAAATAAATTATCATTGAAAAAGATTCAATGATATACAGAAATATTTGGCTCCTCAGCACAGGCTACTCCATTAAAAATTAAGAAAACATTAACAGACTTCATTTAATTGTTTACCAGTATACTGCAATATTTATGGTCATCATGTATTGAAAATCTTTCTTTTTTGGATGATATTTTATTTACTCTTTAGTCACTTGTGCTTTCAATGAGCATTATGATTTGGGGGATTTTTTTTCTATTTATTAGTCTATGTGTAGTTGTATGCATTCTACTCGTATCAATTTCAGTTTTTTTTAAATAATTGCCTCACTAATATTCACTTGTATTATGTTATTCCTTCCATTTTTCAGTATGTGAGGGAGTCATAGTTATTTTAATAATTATAGTATATAATCTTGGAAAAATAGAGATATAGAAGAATTATAATTATTTTTTAATCTGATCAGTTTAAATGACATTTCATGATTAAATTTTTATTTATGCATTTGTGATTCCTAGTTGAAATTTCAGCTACTCTTTTCACTATTTTCCCAACATATTGGAATTCTTATAAACCGTGTGTTGAAACTGTTTCACATCTAGTGTCATAGATTAAAAACTGGTGGTCAACTTAACAGCAGCTCAATTAAATTGGCATGGTGCTGGGTATAGATGACTCACTCGAGGAAAGTTGCCAGCATAAAAGGAGACATGGAGAGGAAGAGCAGGCCATTGTGAGTTCCCCTAAGTGTTGTTGTTTGGAGCCATTGGTTCTCCTGCGGGAGCTTGTCACGCTGGCTTCCCCGATATGAATTTGACCATTATCATCAAAGGAGCTTGGGACATTGTTGTCAAGAGTGACTGGTTCACTTTGGGGAAGCTCTGCTCCTTACATTGCGCATCGCTTACCGGCTCTAGAGGGGAAGATGTGTGCTGTTTGATTTCTGGGAGAAGTTTTTCACACTGGCTTCCTGATATGTACTGGTCTCTTTTCGTTGTTGGAGGAGCGAGGGATCTCACTGTTGCTGAGGAGGACTGTGATACTTTTCTGGGGAACTCTGGTCCTTATTCTGAGTATTGCTTCTTGGCTCTAGTGTAGACCCCTCCAATGTAGAATTCTTGAACTAGTGTGGATCCTTCACCCGACTGTCATAAACATTCTAGCTTTCACAGCTGACTTTGGGGCTTTCCAGTTCAGATACGTAAAATAGACTTTCATGATTCATTTTTGTGGACTCTAGGCCTCCAGTTGGACTTATAGGGGGGCATTGTCATGGACTCCAGGTCTTCAACTGGACTCATACAAGACATTGCTATGGGATCCAGACCCTTGACTGGATTATTTAGGTCTTTAGTGTTGTGGACAGATTTCCTGCACTTTATTGTATTTTACTCTGGGTCATCATCATAAAATAATATTAAAAATTCTGTGTTCTGTATGTAATTTTTCTCCTTGTAATCCCTGAATACATCTAGGGATTGTTTTTTCTATTAACTATGATGCATTTTTAGAGTGACTTGAATTTTTGAATATTTCTGCAGAAAACTATGTTTGAAATTGGCAAAATTTAACTTTGTGATACATCATTCTCATGGAGTCTTAATTTACTGAAAAAACCTCTGGGTATGTTATATAAAATATACCTGGAAACACTCTATTATTGTAGTTCCTCACATATTTCCTGTTTTTTCATTAGGAATATTGTGTGATTGTGATGAAACTGTATCCCACTTACATTCAATACACGATCAACAAACTCACTGAGAGAGAAATTAGGGAAACCACACCCTTTCACAATAACATAAAAAATGGCATATTTAGGTATTGATATAACAAAGGTAGTAAAAGATTTATGCATTGAAAATTACATTACTCTGAAAAACAAAGTTGAAGAGGAATTCAGAAAATGGAAAGTTACCCTTTTCTCATGGATATGAAGGACTAACATTGTGAAAATGGTCATGCTCCCAAAACCATTGTACATATGTGATGAAATCATGATCAAAATACTATTGGCATAACTCACAGATCCAGAGAAAACATTCTTAAAACTCATATGGAACCATAAGAAACCTAGAACAGCAGAGACAACACTGGGCAACAAAGGCAAAGCAGGAAGCATTACAATCCGATTTGAAATTACACTGCAAAGCCACTATAATCAAATCAGCATGGTACTGGCAACAAAACAGACTGGAAGATCAATGAAACAGAATAAAAGATATAGAAACAACTGCAAACACACTTAGCCACCTATCTTTGACAAAGGGGCCAAACATGTTCACTGGAAGAAACCCTCTTTAATAAATGGTGTTGAAAAAAATGTTTTCCTACACGTGGAAGACTTAAACTAGACTCATGCATATCACCATACACTAAACTAAAGTCAAAATGGGTCCAAAGTCTAAATATTAAGACAGAAACATTAAATCTACTGAAAGACAAAGTAGTTAGAAATCTTGAAGTCACAGGGGTACATGAAGAGTTCATGAATAAAAACAAAACTTCATGGGAAATGCTTCAAAGAATCAATAATTGGGATCTAATCTTATTAAAAAGTTTCTGAACATTGAGAGAAATCACCAACAATGAAAAGAAAACCCATGAGTTAGGAAAATATTTTTGTCAACTCTTCTTCAGACAAAGGGCTTATATCTAAAACATAAATAATTTTTAAAAATCAGGGTCCCAAATTCAAAGACCCAACCTAAAATTGGGCATCTGTGATAAATACACAATTCTCAGATGAAAAAATACAACTGGCAAATAAATAGATGAAAAATATTCATCATTGGTCATTCAAGTAATATAAATCAAAACCACACTGAGATTTCATCTCACTCCAGAAAGAATGGCAAACATCAAGAAATCAACCAATAACAAAATCTTGCAGGGTTGTGGGGGAAAAGGAATCCTTCTCTGTTGTTTTTATGAGTGTGGACTGGTGCAACCACTGTGAAAATCAGTGTAGAGATTCCTCAAAAAACTAGGATTACAGATTCCGCTAGACTTGGCTATTCTCTTGGTATTGAAATGAAAACATCACAGCACAATGATACATGTGCATGCATGTTTATAGATGCAGAATTTGTAATAGTTATGTCTTGGCAACAATTCACATGCCCATGAACTAAGGAATGGATATAAAAGATGTGGTATTTTTATTCAGTGAAATACTACTTGGCCACAAAAAAGGTAAACTCAAGTCTTTTATATATAAATGATGCAACTGGAAACTATAATCATAAATTTAAAAAATCAGACTTGCATTTGTAAACACAATATTGTCCCACCAGTGTAAGTAACTTAAAGAATAAATAAGATTCAAAAGATACAATCCATATAGTAAAAGTGAGGAAACTACTCAAAGGGAAATTATATTGTTGTATCAATTTTGTATCCATGTATCTAGTAACTTGAGCAACTATGTTGAAGAAAACAATATGCAGTGTAACAACTATTGTTTAAATTCCTGTCATCTTGGTTTGAAAACATGTATAGCTATTGCTTCTGTTGTTGTCATCTTTTGTTGTCATTTTATTTTGTTTTCTCCTTGATTTTTCTGTTTCTCTCTATGAAATAAAAAAAATAAATTGTATCCTGCTTGCCCATAGCATAGATAATTAACTGCAACAGTGAAAACATTTAAGAGCCAGAAAAAGTATAGCCATAATTAACTGCCAAGGCTCCCTTGACTCACTTTGTTTTGCAGAAGAATTTAAAAGTGTGTATAGAACCACATGTCATTCTTCAAAAATAAAAATGAGCAACTAGACTGATACAAATGAGTGGTCAATATCTATAATACATATTTTCCACCAAATTGTCAATGGGAATTCATAATATCCTATTGTATGAAAAGCATTTCAATGTCATTTGATTTAGAACTTAACATCCATTTAGAGTTCAAGGTCTTCTCCTTTCCGCAGCTTTATTATGGAGTTTTAAAATGACCTCAAGAGAACTTCGAATTTGTACTGTCATCAGTACCGATGTGACATCATTTTCTGTAAGTATAGATCTGACTTTATTTTAAATATGTGATCCAGGAATAACTAGAGGGTTTATCTTTAATAAAATGATCCCTTTCCAGGCTTCTAGAGGGAATGAGATAGAAGGCTATGTTTTGTTGAATACCTTGAAATGTTTAAATCTATTTATGTATCTGTATCTATATCTACTGTCTGCATCTTTTATTTCTATCAATCATTAAGTAATTTATATGTTTGTGTATCTAAGCGTAGGCTTACATATATGGGGCCAAATACATTTATCTATGGTTACTGTAATATAATGTTATCACTAGCTAGGTACATAATGCTTTCTTCAGGAAATAAAATGCATAGGAAGTTTTAAAAAGAACGGAACAGAATATTTTAGATATCATATTAAAAGGCAGGAGTTTAGAGAACTTACAAAGGAAAGAAAAGCCAATGCAAGAGAATTGTAAATCTGGAAAAGGCAGTGTTGCAAGATATAAGTCCATGTGAAACAAACACTAGATATTTTATCTCCTTATATTTGTCTTTTATGTATTTCTTTCTTTTTCTTTCTCTCTCTCTTTTCCTCTTTTCCTCTTTTCCTCTTTTCCTCTTTTCCTCTTTTCCTCTTTTCCTCTTTTCCTCTTTTCCTCTTTTCTTTCTTTCTTTCTTTCTTTCTTTCTTTCTTTCTTTCTTTCTTTCTTTCTTTCTTTCTCTTTTCCTTTCCTTCCCTACCTCCCTCCCTTCCTTCCTTCCTTGTCCCTGTATCATCCTTTTTCTCTCTCCTCTAATCTTCCATCTTTTTTCCTTCCTTTTCCCTTTCCCTTTCCATTTCCCTTTCCCTTTTCCTCCTCCTCCTTCTTTTTCTTCCTCCTCCTCCTTCTCCTGCTCTTCATCTTCCTCTTCTTCGCCTCCTCCCCTACCTCTGTCTTCCTGGCCTTGTCAGTTCATTCAGTCTATTACATGTAGTGAGCACAATATTTGCCAAATATTCTCACATTTAGGTAGTTATATCTTGGCAATGAGTGAAATTTAAAAACTTCCCTGCTCAAGTGGAATTTATATTCTTCCATGCTCCTAAATACTAGAGTTTTACTATGTGTGCTGAACTAGACAGTTCTCTTAAAGTATGTACATCTTCTTTTCTCCTCTGTGCTTCCACTACTCTGCTTATTTTGATCAACCAATTCCTTTGCATAATGCAGATTCTTTGTCTATTGTGGAGTACATTATCAATGCTTGGGGTTTGCATATTACTTACATTTACACTGGAAACTCAATTGAAATGGAAATAAACCTGTAACTTTTATTACATAGCTCTTCAAACTATGAGCTACATACTTAAGATGTTTGTGGTGTTATGTTTTTGATCTCATGAAAATGACTTCTCCTTTTCTTTTTTGGATATGCACCAAAACAATTTAACAACTCAAAGAGATGGTCCAATCTTTTCTTGATGATGCCAGGAAGTTTATTACCATAAAATGGAATTTTTTCAAAGTACTTGAAGAAGCATGACTTAATAGATCTTGAAAAGTTTCAAATATCACATTTTTCACTCAATAAGTATGATTTTTTAAAAGTCTGGGGGCTAAACCTCTATTTAGAATGAATGAAATCAAAAGATGCATCTCCTTTGTGCATTTCTCTTTGTATCCTCAAAATATAGAGATTTGGATATTCTTTCTAGTATTTGAGTAATACAGTATGTTGCAGCTGCAGGGCATATAAATATTCTGGAGCCAGGCAGCTTTTTGGAGAGAGAGAGAAACTTTTGGATGCAAAAAATATCTGTTTGCCAGCATTGAATTCCTTCTGAGACTGCAGCCACCTCCTGAATCTTGCCATATAGCCAGTTTCCAGTTGCCGGGGATTCATTCAGCTGCCATCTAAGTGCAAAATAAATATATCCTTAGGTTGATATTTTTCAATGTTTTTTTACCCAGCAGGTAAACAAACATTTGTCAATTTTCTCACAGTGGGATCACTTCCAATTCCAAGGAACTGATTATAGAGATTTCTTTGAACCTGCTAGAAAAGGAAGCTGTAGGTCCAGGTTAAAATGTGGTTTTGACTGTGCAACCCCCTCAAGACTGCTCCTGGCAAGAAAAGTGCACATGAACATAGGTGAGATGTCCTGTGGGTGACAGAGCCAGTGGTGATGTATGCACACCCTGCTGTTCCACAGAGACCCACAATGCCCATGGCTCTGACTCTTAACCTTTGAGTTTAACTTAAGTGTCCATGTTTTCAACTTGCTGCTCAGTATTTATACACAAACCTCTTAAGTAACACTCCAATAAATAGTGTAGGGAAAATAGAAATGAATTCACCATTCCTACCTTCCAATTTGCAGTAGTGTGATCAAAAGCAGGATTTATCATTCCTTTTCATTTATATAATATTATAGTGTTTCCAATGGCCAAACTGTTTCACTTGTGTTCATATGTAACTTTATTTATTTATTTATTTATTTATTTGTAGTACCAAGAGTTGAATTCAGGACCTCAGGTTTACCAGCCGGGTGCTATGCTGGTGAGCTAAATCCCTGGCCCAAAATGTAAACTTAAATGTTCCTATTATTTACATTACAGGACTAGTGATACATAAGCTTTTTTTTAGGATATAATGTACAATAAAAATTAAATAAATTTCCCCTTAGTGCTTTTAATAGAGATAATTTAAAAACATATACAACTTAAATAATGGATAATATACATGCATTGCTAATTATTATGCATATGTGCACTAATAATCTTTTCATATGGTCATTATTGTATTATTGAAACATTTTTCTGTACTTTATATTTAATATCTAATAATTTTTGTCTCTAACACTATTGATTTCCAAAATGAGCCTCAGAAAAGTGTACTAGATATGTCTAAAACTTTACAGGATGGCTAGGGAATCAGTGATATCACTATTTTCTTTTTTACACTGAATGAAAACAATAGTGTGATATGCTACTGTTGCACTGTTTGTTAATTTTCTAACTTATTGTTACGTAATACATCAAACTGTAAGAATCAAAAATATAAGTGGGGTATCATTTAATATAAAAACGTATGCATTTATGGGATGCATGTAGGTATCTGTATGCATTACGTAAGGTTTAAATTAGGAAAAACAATTATCATATGTCACCATTTCCTTATGGTGAAACCTTCCAAAACCTTCTCATTTCTTTCCATGTATAGTACATTATTGTCATCTATGGTCTCCTTGTTTCTATCCACTAGTGATTTAGTACCTACTGAAAAGCTTTTCACAGCTCCACCTCTTGGTCTCGCTCTTTTGGGTGACCACCACTGTATTCTCAAATTCTGTGACATAAAGTTTTTGATTCCACATACAAGAGGCATTGTAGGCTGCTTGTTTTTCTGTGTCTACCTTATTTCACTGAATGTAGTGATTTCCAATTACAGCAATTTTGGTGCAAAAAAAAATTTCATTGTTTTCTGTGTTTGAATATATTCCATTGTATGTATATTGCATGTATTATGCTTTTATTAACCAGTCATCCATTAATGAACAAAAATTGCTTCTATTTTGCTCCTAGAAATAGCGCTGAAATAAATATGGAAGTGTTGACATACTGGTTTAATTTTTATTTTGTATATCCCACTCTTAGTTTCCAATACTTCTTGTCTCCCTATTAAATTTTATTTTTTATTTCCTTCAACTTTTACCAATTACTCATATTACAAACTGAGACATACTCATAAATACTTGACTTGTAATTTGTATTAAATTCTTAGGTGAATTTAGTACTTCTACCTAATTAAAATTCTAGAATTACTTCATGTTACATGTACTATAATATCAGAGTCCTTATTTAGGTAAGTCTATTCCTGTTTTATGCACACACACCTATGCACACGTATATATGCTATCATATAACAATGATTATTATTCATGCTACCCACATTGTCCATTTTGCCATTTATTAAACAAACTGGGCATGATTTTCTTTTGTTTACAATAAAGGGTACTCTTGAATGGTTCTTTTTGACTCAGTGATTTTCTAGAAACAAGTTGTATTTTTGACCTGAAATTTTATTATTCAATTGAAATCAGTTTCATTAAATACTCATGGTAGGTTTTCCTTTGAAGGCCATGAGTATTTCTTCAATATATGCTTTCAGAGCTGGAATCCCTGAGGAAAAATGGCTGATAGAATTCTAAAATCATTAAGTCCACATGCAGATAGTCAAACATGACAAAAGGAAGCAGACATTACTGTAATAGAAGGGTTAGAAAAAATATCAAAGGGAGGAGGTATAGCTTGAAGACTGATGGGTAGAGCAGTTAATACAATGGTAAGGTATAAATGGACAGTTGATAAAGAATTTATTCACTCTGTGAGAACTAATGAAAAAAATCCATTTACACATAATCCCTAAATATCCATTAATACTGAAAACCTGAAGTATTATCACAGCATCTGTTAGAATTAGTATATATGAATTGCAATAAATAGTGGCAATTATGCATACACACACTCATATGGTAAATATATATATATATATATATATATATATATATATATATATATGTCTATTGCAACTACAGTTGCCTTTCAGTGTCTGAGGAGACTATTCTGGGATCCACCCCCAATTCGTGGATATCAAAGTCACAAGATGCCCAAGGACATTTATAAAATATCATAATAATTGAATATAACCTATGTGCATCCTCCTGTCTCTAATTTATTTCTAGATTACTTATCATACGTAAAGTTAATTTTAAGCAAGATCCCAAATGTGCAACAAAGCAAATTAGACAAATCACATTAATTCAAATTAAAAAGCTTCTGCATGGTGAAAGAAACACTCAATAAAGAAACAATGTAGAAAAGGAGAGAAAATATTTTCAAACTACTCTTCTGAGAAGGAATGAATAGTAAAAATTTATGAGGAATTCCAAAAATTCAATAGGAAAGAAAATATAACAATGAAAATAAGCAACAGAACATGGATGATCCTCAAAAGAAGACACCCAAATGGCCAAAAGGTATACAAAAATATGCAACATCATTAATCACCAGGGAAGTGAAAATCCAAAACATAGTGTGATATTGCGTCACCCAAGTAAGAATATCTGTTTGCAGAAACAAAGACATCAAGTTCTATTGAGCATATAGATGCAAGACAATTCTTGCACATCATGGGTAGAAGGGAGATTAGAATAGCCATTGTGCAAAACAGAATGGAAATTTGTCAAAAATTTAAAAGAATTACTAAATTGTACAATAATCCAACTTTCAGATATATCGGAAGGAAATGAAATCAGTCTGTGATAGAGACAAATGCATTTTCACATTTACTGCAGCATTATTTCAACAGCCAAGAAATGGAAACAATTTAAGTGAACTCCAACTGACGAATGGATAAAAGTTCTACTCACCAAGCCTCACTAGCCATTGCCACCTCCAGATGTCACACCTGTCAGTGACATTTGCTGTTGCTTAGTTTCTTAGAAGACACGACTCTTCAGTGATTTGCATTGATTTCTAAAGTAAATGGCTATTTTACAAATCAATAAAAGAGGAGAGTAATTCATGGTTGAGATGGACATATATTCAGCAATTTCTTTGCTCTAAACTGCACCCCCCAACCTTGAGGTTTACGGGACTGTTTTGGTTACCAATACAAACTGCTCTTTGGGTCACAGTGACCAAGAGAAACAGGGTAAAGTAAAAAGTGAATGGACACCTTGCAGAGGACCAGTGTGATGCAGCACAGATCAGGCAATAACTAATATTAATAAATTGACACAAAGTAAATTGAGAGTCTGTTCCAGACCTACATGACTTGTGGTACACCCCAAGCTGGCTTAAGGACAGATTAATCTTTAAGCTAATGGCCAGAGCTGAGGCCAGCAAGCAGTCTGTGAAGCTCTTGCACTAGCAAGATAACATGGAAGCTGAACACTTTACTCATCCAAATATTGGTTAGCCCAGTAGTCACAGTAAGCAGACAATCACTTTACCAGTTAACCATGATCTGTTCCTGTGTACTTTTCCAAAAATGTATTGCTCCTCAACTATTGAACTATGAATGTATCAGCAGTTCATGCCCACTGTTTTCTGAAGCCCACCATCACCCACACCCAATCAAACAGTGCACCTAACAAAGGCCAAAGACACCATGCCTCATGGTCCTAGCTCTTCACTGGGCTTTGGCCATTCTGGTGCCTCTTGTCATTAAAATACATGTTTTATTTCTGTTTTATTCTGTCATCGTACCTCTGAGAAGGAGATTGGGGATCCTAGGCCAGGGCTTTGATGTCATCTATGCTGGAATCATTTTACTCTTTAAATCTGTTTCATGTTCTCTCATTACAGAGGTAATATTTAAAGTTTTATGATATTGAAAGTTAGTTGATATCAGGCTAATAATCTGAAATTAGCCATGGCGGGAGTGCAGTATTTATAACATAGAAAATGGAAAATTTTATAGACTAGATCTTTTTTCTCAGAAAAGTGTTTCAATGGTTAGACAGGTACCACTATAGAACTGGACCTCCCAGTGTTAACACATACCATGCTGCCTGGAGGAAGCTGGGATGAGTTTCATCATGAAGGTGATGTCCTATGTAATAAAATTCCACCCTCCAGGAACAATTTCATTGGCTAAATCTATGATGATTGCATAGTGCTCCATTCTCAATATGTTGGACTAGATGATACAGAAAAAAAAGGTAAAATTATGAATAGCTCAATATATCAACTAAAAGAAATAGAGTACTTACCACTCAGTTAGTGAGCTGTAACTGTTGTCCATAATATCAACAAACAGCTTTGCAGGTGGATAGAGATACTACAAAAAAACTTACACAAGGCCACTGATATCTTCAGCTGACTGTTCCTGGACTCAAAGGTCAGGTTTCTGATGTAAAAAGAAGATATTCTTGACAGAAGAATCAATGAGAGTTCAAGGCTGGTCTGAGCAATAGAATGAGTTCAGGGCGAGTCTGAACTGCATAGCAAAATTCTGTCCCAAAAATCAATCAATCAATCAGTCAATCAATCAATCAATCAGTGTGGATATTGTTTCTACAGAAATGAATATAAATTCCGTGCACAGGAATCCAGGACTACGGAAATGTCTTCACATCATGTCATATCTTCCATTTATGGTGAATTGCTCATGACTGACAAAAACCAGAGCAAACAGAAAACTGTTCTTAAAGCATCTGCTAACAATTTTACCTAGATGTATGCAATACTTTTTAGTAGGTTAGTGGTATACATTTCTTTTAAATATATATATATATATATATATATATATATATATATATATTTCAGTAGTTAGTAGTTTCCTTCTTTAGAACAAATTATGAAACTATCTGCATAAATGCATGTACATGCATGCATATGTGTGTATAAGCATATATCTCTATTCATGTGTATGCATAATTATATGAAAACACATAAACAAAATAAATACTATATGAACACTTCCAGAAGAAAAAGAAGATATTCTTGTCATAAAACCCTATTAAATGGCACAGAGAAATCATCTGGAAAAAGAAGAAAAACTTTTAAAACATACTATAAATTAATGTGAACATGATTCTATTCTATTTTTGCAAACAATATGTAGTTGTAGATATCAGACAAACTAATTGAGAGTCCATGAAGTAAGTGTCACATTTGCAGTCAATTTATTGGATGTGAGGGGACCAAGACAATTCAGTTGAAAATGACTAATATATTTAATTACTGTCCAGAGGCTACTGTATATCCACTTGTAAGTAAATGAATTTTCACAAAACAGTATTTCTAAATTGGTTAAAATGTAAATGTGAATGCTTTAGATTTAAAGCTTCTGGAGGAGGCTAGCGATATATCTCAGTGATAAAGTATTTGCCTAGCATTAGCAAGGCCATAGGTCAGTTCTTAGCACATTCAGGGAAAGAGGGAAAAAAATGAAAGAGAACTGTTAATTTTATGGTTTGAAAGTATGTGTTGCTCCAAAATGCATAAGTTTAATCCCAAATAAATGGTATTAAAATATGAGAATCTTGGAAAGTGATTACGCTATAGGGGATCGACCTTCATGATGAGATTAATACATAAATAAAAATTCTTCAGGGAGAGAGACTTCATTCTAATTTTTTGTTTTTCCATCCTTTCAGTCATGAGGACACAGTATTTCTTCACACTGGGCAGACTAATGAAGTTTTATTTTGGTAGTAGAAAAATCTTTGCTTCTAACCACAACAGATCTTACAGCTCCTTGATCTTGTAATTCCCAGGCTCTTGAATCATGAGAAATAAATATCCATTGTTTTAAAATTATAGTTTATGATATTTTGTTAAAGCAGCATTAACAAACAAACACACAGTGGCCAAATTTTGTCAGACAAGTCACAAAAAAATATTTTAAAAGTAACAAAAGTAGATAAATTGAATTTTAACTAATTATAAAAATTCAGACCTTGAAGAAAGTAAAAAGTGCATGGGAATAGGATAAATTATTTTTAAATTATTTACTTGATAAGGAAACTAAATTTAAAATAGCTGACAATTAAATAACCATGCATTTTAAAAATAAACACAAAATTTAAGTAGACATTTATACAAAGATACACAATGACCACAAATTATATGAAATGATAATAGCTACATAGGAAATATAAATGAAAAGTATAACCAGCTACAATTTGATATCCACTAAGATGGCTATAATGAAAAAGCCTTAACAATGTAAGTAAGAGTCTCAGTTAAATTTCTCTTATTGCTGAGACAAAATACCTAACACTCCAATTTGAGGAAGCAAAGGTTTATTTAGCTCAGTTTGTGGAAGTTTCAGTTCATAATCTGCTGGGACCAAGGTAGAGTGAGTGACACATAACAAAGGGCAACAAGAGGAAAAAGAGAGGAGTGCAAGGGAAGAGTGTTTCCCTCCCTTATATTGTACTTAGATTACCCACCCAAGGGCTGGTGTAGCACTCACGCCCATAATCCCAGCATTGGACCATGAATCAATCACAAAGTCTAGATACCTACTCGCATGACTGCATGAGGCTTTGGAGGGACATCCAGACACAAACCATAACAGTGAGCCCATGAGAAAAACCGAGTGAAAGTGAGACCTAAAATGATGAGTCCATTTTTTAAGTCTGAAAATTCTTCAAATTATGGAGTATGTTTTGACAAAAATAAGTTAAGTACTGATGTATTTTAAAATGCACAAAAGACAGTATATATTATATAATTATAGCTATGTAAAATGTCAAGAGTAGACAAATCTATAAGGAAAACAGAAGTCAATAAGTGTTGAATTAGAGAAATAATGAAACATATTTAATGTACATGGAATTTTGGAGGTTATGTTGTCTTAAAATTGTGAAAAGTGTGTAAAACTGTCATGATGGTTGCAAAACTCAGTGGTGGTTTCATTTAAAACATTTTCATTTAAGAGCTCTTTTAGTAGCGATATATGGCAGCTTTATTCAGTTATGGCAAAGGATTTGGGGAAAGCTATATCAAATACTTTCAATAAACTAGCAAAAATGTTTTGAAATTAATAATTTCCTCCCTAGCCAGGAACATGATATATATTTCTGCTTCATACAAATTATGGATTAAATAGATTGCCTTTTAAAATAATGCAATTTCTGTCATAATTCACTTTGTACTGCATATTGTCTGACTAACCCAGTTGGCCTTGAATTTATAACATGTACTGTTTTGAAAACTTCATTACTATTCTTTCCCTTTTTTCCACCTTTCCCTTCAGGTTTGAATTTTTACTTTAGGTTTAAAATCACATTGGGCTCTTTTCTTTCATGTTATTTTCTCTGCACTTTTAATGAATCAGTAAGAATGAATCAGTTTATGGACTACCTGGATTTGTACTATTTCCTCTAGAGTTTAGATGACAAGGGTTACAAATGAAAAGGAAGAAATAAAGAAAGGAAAGGATAAGTGAGTAAGTGAAACATCTCCATGTACTAATGGTTTCATATTTTTAGGTAACATAAAGTTAATGTGTCAATTCACTGACAAAATAACACAAATGCTAGCACAATTATAAACTTGGAGTGATATAATTACCACTTGTGAATTTCTATATCTTTTATGAAACATCTGAAATAGCATTTAAATTAAGTTTGTCTTGAGAGTATACTATTTTAAAAAATACATAGACTATAGATTTCCATGGAAAAGTTATTAAAGTTTGATCAGAACTGTATAACCATCAGTTCTTTTAAATTTAACAAAGACCCAAATCCAAGTAAGATTAAAAATAAATTTGTACTTTAATTTAAAGGATTATTATAGATTCCTTTCTATTAACCTTAATAATAATTTATTTATATTTCACATTAATATTAATGCTATTTTTCTAACTCTAAAATTTAATTTTGTTGAAATATTTAAAATATATAATTTTCTTTGAGCTTCTAAAAACTTGAGGTTGTAGATTATTATTTCTGTAGAAATTCACTGAATATGTGTATGTGACAAGGAATCTTTCAGAAATTATTTGGCATCCCATTAAAGATCTCAGGGCAGATATCAGAGGAAACTTGAGAAAATAACAAAATTTGTAATTGTATTGTATTGTATTCCACCTTATTTCAGAGCATAAAATTTTCAACAGGGATAATTAGAGATGGTTGCATTCATGTTATTAATCTGAAAACATATAAATATATTTTAATCAAATAAGATTTTTTTAGGAAAGAACAAATTATATAAAACAAAGGAAAGTCACATAATAACCATGATATTCTAATAAATCAAAATTCTTTTAATATTTGGTGATTTCAAATAAATTTATCATCATTAACTTCTACCACTTCCATTTTGTTTGTCACTAGATAACTGTGTGGTATCATTCTATATGTTCAAAACATACTAAAAACTCTTGCTTGGTAATGTTAACCAAACATTTTCAAACAGGTTTTTGCATGGTGATAACATATGCTATTATTCATAAAATTCTCAAAATTATATTTAATGTTCTCAATTAACTTTTGCTTAAGTCACTGATTTTAAATACAGTACCTAATGTGCTGGTAGGAATAGCTTTATGTTGTCTTTTTAATTAACATAGTTTCGTGCCTGTTTAACTTTTTAAAAGTTAAACACAAAGGAACATTTCCTTATATAAGTTAATGCTTTACTTCCAGTTTTTCCTAGAATTAGCATTTTGCATTAGTCTGCATACTGTTTTGGAAAGTGAAATAATATACACATACTATTTTGAATTAAATATCATACTTTGCATTACGGTACACTTTTTGTGCTCTACCACCTTTGAATTCTGAAAACTGCATAATGATGCATATCCACACCCATAGAGAATATACTCTTACCCCTTAAATAATCCCTTTGCCCAAGCTATTTATCCCTCCTTTCTTCTCCCCAGGTTCCTACTAGCCAAAGATTTTTTTTTTGCCATCCTCATAGTTTTACCTTTCTAGAATTTCAATAATTCTACTTATATAGTATATACACTTGTCAAATGGGATTATTAAATGTGATGACCAAATAGAGTGAATGTTTAAGTTAAAAATATATTAAAAGTTACACTGCCGTAAGTTTTCAGAATGCACCTGTTCACATCAGATACACTTATCCCAATATTCTTGCCACTTTCCCAAGCAGTTCTTGAAGTCCTTTTCTGTGAATGTCTTTAGTTGCATGTGGCGGTTCTCTAGATATCCTGAATGAATCTAAAAACTTTTACCTTTCACTATCATTCTGATTTGGGGAAAAAGTCTGAGGTTAGAGGGTGCCCGGATGGCAAGTAATGTGGATGGAGACAAGTGCCAATGTCTCTATGAGTCTGCCTTTCCTATGGATGGCACCCAGAGGCAGCATTCAGCACATTTATTTTTAATCACAACTCCTAGAGTCACTCATGAAAAAGGACTTTCAGAAACGCTTCAGAAGGTAGAAAGAGTGATGAAATAAGCATGTTTGAGGGTAAGGGAAGTACAGTGTTCTGAGTATGATCAGTAACAATGTAGCTCTTCTGCAATTTTTGTAGTTGAAACATTTATCATGTATTTTGATCACATCTCATATTTTTTATGATTATGCATTTAATGTTCATCTATATCTTTTAGTGGTTTTATTGCTTATATATGTTTCTTTAAAAATACTGTTAAGTATATAAAATATAAGTTGTCTTTATTTTGTTTGCTGGTGTTATTCAGGAGATTTTTGTGTATTTTGAATTGCCATACTTAATCAGCTATGAGATATATATATATATATATATATATATATATATATATATTTTTTTTTCAACATTTAGAATAAAAGGCCCATGGAAGTCTATTGAAAGAATCAACTGCATGAACTTACTTTTAACAAGTTCTTTAATTAATTTGTGTTAGTACTTATGAGTCATTGTATTCTTTCATTACTAGATTCTAATAATCTGTCTTGCACTTTCTGTTCCCATATTAAAACTGACTGAATTTTATAACTTACAAACTAAATATAAATGCTGATAACAACTTATCCATCTCGACTCAACAATCTTCTTAGCATCTATGCTTTCCTAGAATATTTAATATAGAAAATATTCAGACAGTAATTACCTCTGATTATTTTGAAAACTACAATTTTAGAAGCACAAATCTTATTTTCTTTTGGTACAGGAAACTGTGTTGAGTCCAGTATTACAAAATATAAATTGTCCTCACCTTCCATCTATTTTTCCAAGAAGTAGTTCTTGCTCATATGTCAAGTATCTCCCCCAACACTAGCCAAGTATTACAAAATTTGCAAAGGAATATTGAACATATCTTCAGAATACATTCTTTCCAGTTCTGCTGCAGAGCACAATGTGTCTGTACGTGGCTGCTGCAACCCTCTTTGACGTGATTTCTTCTCAACCTTCTCCACAAGGCTGGCCAAGGGTCACTTACTATCCCTACCACTAGATACCACCAATTAGAAAAGCTTTGCTGAGTCATTCTAGCATTGCTTCCATTTTCTAAAATAACCTCTCACCAGAAGAACCACATTCTTCTTGCACTACACATATTACCGTCAGATTTAGACATGAATAAAAATTTCTGTTTGACTAATAAACTCACTTTGTTAAGTTCTATGAATAAAGATGTGATCAGCTGACTTTTCTCCCAGTTGCTAACTATATCTAACTTTATGTTAACTTTTTAGATTGATCAGGGGAAAAAAGTTATGTCAAGATGTTAATTATGTGATTAGCTTTCCTGGCTTCTAAAACAAGAGATTCTTAACATAAAGAGGACTTTGTTTGCTACTACCTGTTTTAAATGTCAGGAAATTGAACAATGAACTGAGAAAGGCAGATGGTTTCTAGCACCTGGAAAACATAAGGAAGTAGTTTCTTACCTATAAAACCTGAGATGAATTTCTTGATTTCAGCAGAGTGAGACCTAAATCAAATATTCAATCAACAAATATAAGAAAATAAAATTTTAAGTCATTAATTTTGTGGCAATTTGTTGTGACAGCATAGGATCACTAAAGTGGTACACAGCATCACAAAGAAAAGCTGAGCAAGAGAAGAAGAAAAATAGAATTAAAATTAAACAATTTCAAATCAGTCTAGTAGAAGAGTAACAATAATTAATACAATGCACACAGTTATCTTCATAGCAGTTACTCAGACTTCAAGATACAGGTGTGAAATAATGTATAAAAATACTGGCACAAATTTTTATTTTCAGTGAATTAAGAGAAACAAGCTGTAAAACTATCACAACTATCTTTTGTATAGATGTTTTTTCCTTTTTTCTCTTCCTTTCCTATTTCTCTCATTAGTTTGCCTTTTCTTTTAAACAGTTTTTTCCCAATTCACCATATCTAGTGTACTTTGGAATCTTATTTTCTCATACATCTTCTCATACTAGTGTGATAATGCTGTATTTATACATATGTGTCTGATTTATTCAACTTATGAATATGGTTGTATCCATTTGCTTATAAAAGTTTTGAGTTTATGCTTCTTTATGACTGAGTAGTATTTCATTTTATTAAAAAAACACATGACTTTGTGCATTCCTCAGGCGATGGGTATTTGGGTTGTTTGCAAGATTTATCTATTACAAACTGTGCTGCTATAAACGTAGGTGCAAATATATTGCTGTAATATGATACTTTAATTCTTCTGGGAATACACTCAAAAGAAAAATAACTAGCTTGAAAAAAGAGAGGAACTTTGGTTGGAAAAAATGGAAGGAAATATATATATATATATATATATGTATTAAGATATATGTATGTATATATAAACATATATATTAAGATACATATATATTAAGATATTAAGATAATAAGCTAGTTTCTTTTTTTTCATTGAAATGAAAGGGCTGTGATAATATTATTTGGACAATATGTCATGCCTATATCTTGTACTTGAATAGCTACTATATAGGCCACAATTTGCAATGTAATGATGATTGTTACTGTATTACTAGCCTGTTTTGAAACTCTGTTTTATCACTATTTTTACTTTTTCTCTCTTTAAAATAATACTAAACAAGAGCATATTGGACCTTATAACCCATTCACAAATTCAGAATGTCTTATAATTCTGGTGATGATTTAATGGTTATAAATGGTTGGATACATGATATTTTCCTATAAAAAGTGGGCTTAGTAGGAAAAACTTTCCCAAAATGTACATTGCATATAGAAAAAAAATCAGTGAATGTTGACAATAAAAGATTAGAAATATGTCTATAGAATCATGGTCCTACTTTTTCCATGTCAATTAAATGTGAACAATTTATTCAAGTTAGAGTTTTAGGAAATGGACAGTTAAATGTAATTATCAACTGGTCTGGATTAAAAAAAACCCTGGAGAGATTATTGTATATTGTATCAGTCAGTGCTTACTACCAAAACAGATTTAATGTACAGTATGCAAGTACCTAAAATTTTACAAGACTGGCTTACAGTGGCTGCCCATAGAGTCAGGTGTGGAAGAGTGTAAATGTCTGCCTGTACTCTGAGATCTGAAGGCTGCAGCTGAAGGTCTGGCACTTTTACTGTGTCCTACAAGAGTCTGCATTGAAGAGCCAAAGCGTCTGCAGTGGAAGGTTGAAGGGTCTACATCAAAAGACTGAAGAATCTGCACCTGAGGCCAAGAGGAGCCCTTCAAACTGAAAGTGAAGACTGGGATGCTCTGAAGAAACAAAAGCAATTGTTCCTTCTCATTTTTCTTTTATACTACTCTGGCAACAATCTTCTACAAAGTGAGTTTTCCACGTCCAGAACAATTCGGGGTCAATTTAATTGGACAGTTCTTACGCAAGTTGACACAAGCAGCAGCTAGCACAAGGCGGTTATAGTCATCAGTGGGCTAATTCACTGATGTGGGTTATTTCGCAGGATGCATGTCCTGGTAGGAGTTTAACTGGAGCAGTTAGGTCTCTGGGCCTTGGCTGTGGAGGGCATATTTCTTGGTAGTGGCTGTCCCCTGTGTTCTGTTTCATAGTCTGCCATGAATTAGGTAGCTTTTCCACCACTTCCTTTTGGCATGTTTCTGTCTTGGTGTCAATAATCGTGGACTGGATCCTTTGCAACCAGAAGTCAAATATGACTCTCCTCCTTTAATTAACAAGTGACATATATTTTGTCCTGGGACAAAAAAAGCTGACCAATGCAGCAAATATAAAATAACAATGTTAATAATCATTGCATCATGAGTGAGATATATATATATATATATATATATATATATATATATGTATTATATTTAGATATATTATATATAAATGATTACAACTTATATGCAAGCACTTTTAAAAATACAAACTTCATTGTAGCTCTTTGAAAGGATTAAGTAGGTAACATGTGACAAATGGTCTTGACACTTAAAGGTACTTATTAACTTAACATTTATGTATCATTAGGCTTATGTGCCACTTTTCTTACAAACTTTGTTCCCCTTTATCCTTGTAATGTGCAATATTCATACTTTTATGCATCTTACATTTGCATTATTTTTATTCAATAGATATTTCTTTTATTTTTATTTTTTTATTTTAAAAGGGCAAAACCAATAAATAAAAAAAAGGTAGAAATGATACAGAATTTCAAAATAATTATAGTAGGAAATTAACACTAGTTAATACACTGCATATTGTTATCTCAGAAGCAGTTGCTCAGGTTACAAGATTCAGGCATGAAAACAATGATCAAACAATGAAAGCACAAACTGTTCTTTTTGATGAACTAACAGAAATCAGTTTATCTATCTTGTGTGTGTATATATACATATATATATATATGTATATATACAAACACAAGCATGTATATGCATGCCTAGGTACATATAATCCTTTTTCTTCTTCCTTTTCTTCCTTCCACTATTCCACTTGTTCTTTCCTTTTGAGCACCTTCTTTCCTTTTCATTATCACAATATCTATGGTACACTTTGGATTTTACTATTCTTTCAGTTTTATTTTAAATGCCCATACTCCCAAAACTGTTACATAGATTTAATGCAATCTCAATCAAAATACTGTTAACATACCTCACACAACTACGGAATACATTCCTTAAATTCGTTTAGAAACAGAAGAGCCCTGGGATAGCAAAGGTATTTGGGGGCAACAAAGGCAAGGCAGAATGCACATAATTTCTGAATTTAAATTATTCTAAAATGCTACTATGATAAAATCAGCATGGTACTGGTCAAAAATAGACCTAAGGATCAATAGAACAGATTAGAAGATAAGGACACAACTACAAAGACTCTCAAGCCCACCTTATCTTTTATAAAGGGGCTAAACATATTCACTGCAAGAAAGATAGCCTCTTTAATAAATGATGCTGGAAAAATTTGCTTTCCACATGCTGAAGGCTAAAACTAGATCCATGTCTAACACCAGGCACTAAACTAAAGTCAAAATGGATCAAGGATCTAAATATCAAAATAGAAACACTAAATGTACTGGAAGACAAAGTAGGTAGATGTCTTGAAGATAGGGTTAGGCAGAGAATTCATGAACAAAATGCAAATCTCACTGGAAGTACTTCAAAGAATCAACAATTGGGATCTCATCTTATTAACAGCTTTTCCACTTCCAAAGAAATCACCAACAGAGTGAAAAGAAAACCCACAGAGTAGGAAAGTATTTAAGCCAGATGTCCCTCAGATAAAGGACTTATATCCAGAATGTATAAAAAACTGAAAAACATCAGGTGCCCCAAATAAAAAAAAACCCTATCAATAGTTATTTCTTATGTTCACATTAATTTGTATTAAAAACTCAAAGTGTAAGGTTAGAAAAGACAACATGCTGGCATTTAAAATACAAATACATTCTAGAAGGGACTTGCAAGTACAAAAATAAATACAAATGTACACATTTATATATAAGTTCATTTTTCCAAAAGTTCTTTCCATTTTGTATACATTTTTTATCTCTTTTAAAATTAATATTGCTTTCTTAGTGGTTTTAACATATATAGTACTTATTGTTCAGGTAAAATAATTTTAGGAGGAACAAAATATTGTAAAGTAAAATTATTTCAGGTAATAATACAATTGTTTTAGCAGAAAACTTTCCAGTAAATATCAACATAAATGAAGATAAGGGGCAAAAAATTACTAAGAATTAAAAAGATTATAGAAAGAGTACATAAAGAGAAAGAAAAATGTCAATGTCAAAACTTGCAGAAACAATATGCAGCAATCAAATTAAATATATAATTTTCTGGTGGTCAATTCAAAAATCAGATATGAGTCTCATGTTCTGCAATACTTTGGTGTTTAAATGCATGTTTAAATTAAATTATCATTAATGTGCATCAAAAGAAAATATAATGAATTTACCCTAACCATGATTTTTATATTTAAATACTATTTCACTTACAGAATGAGTATTTTACATCTTTCTCTATTTTCTTGAATTCCATAACTCCTCTTCCCACTACATTCTAATGGGCATCTGAGCATAAGCCATTTACTAAACTGAGAAAGCATAAGTAATCAAACGCAATCTTCACCTTCCCACCATCAATTACACAAAAGTGCTTCTGTGGCTTTTATACTTCCTGCTGTTACAAAACGTGAAGCCTTCATACTCTTCAACGTAGTGTTTGATTCTTTCAAGTCTCCATTTCTCATATGTTCATTTTAAAAATTATTTTATCTCAAATTGTCAGGCACTTTGTGTTAACTTGCTTTTTTCTCATGCATCTAGAAGTATACTGGATCCAACATATACTCATATTCATTCTTTTGCTCTACTTCAGGATAAAACTTCATAAAATATAATTCAGTTCTCATAGTCATGTCTAATTATTTTTGCTTTTTTTTTAAACCACACAGAATCAGAAAAATTCACACTGGATTTTATCTGCAGTACTTTTGGAAAAGGCTCCTCTTAAACTCACTGTCAAAGACAAAATGTTAAACCAAGTGTGATTTATAGTGATGCAAATGTTGCTTAAAATTTAGACCATAATATTTCCTTCTATCTTCAAACAAAAAGCAATACAACTTTCATTTCTAACTATTCTAAATTTGTATAAGGTTTCTAAATTTTATCCAACATACTGACTCATAAGTGAACTGCACTTTTTAGATGTAAAATATAAAATATAAAACATAAAATACAGCGTTCTTGAGAAAATTCTTTATGCCAACATTTCAGTCAGAATGGCTTTCTATTGTGAAAAAAACCACTGAGGGAAGTTGTATAAAAGGCAAGAGAAAAAAATTTGAGTCAATGTGATGCTGAGCACAACTAAAACATTAAACTGACATTCCAAGAAAATTATATTCCCCACCTAAACAATGCAAAATCTTTCATAAATCCAATTTTTGAAACTATTCCAGAATATTGGAAAATGTTATAAATTATTCAGTTGCTATAAAGTAAAATGAAGCATAATACTTACCTAATGACATAAGTTTATATTTATTTTAATGAAATAATTTGACAAAAAATGTAGCATGGTAAAAATGACCTGGTATTTTAGAAAAAATAGTAATTGGAACTAAGTAGAAAAACAGGTCATTTCTTTTGTATGTGCTTTAAAATTTGTGTTTAAGTTGCAAGAAAGCAACACATTAAGAAGTTAGTTGTGTACGTTTTAGCCATTTAGAAAGTCAGAACTTGTGTTTCATATCAGTCAATAACTACTGAAAATGTTGAAAATTTCTGCTATCATTTCATCAGCAAGGAGACAAAACTCTAGCATTCATGATATTTATATACTTAATTGACATTTGGTTAAAATTTGATGTATTTGCATTGCAAATTTTAAGAATATAATTCCCTCAGAACCACTTTGTTAATATGTAGCAATCAATCATTGCTTGTAATTCAATATATTAAGCAATTGGGCAATGATCTAGTAAAATAAATAAGATACTAAGAAATTTTATGAAATACATTTATTGGTATTTTGAAAGACCATTAAAGATGGAGTATTTGTAATTTATTGCCCCTTTTATGGTACGAACTCTGGCTCAGGAAAGAACTATAGTTAGTAGAAATACAGATATTGTTCCATTTTTATTTCTAAAATATTAATTTCTCAGGTCAACACATTGCACAACATCAGTATCATTCATTGGATAAACGGTATTGAGAAATTCTTGGAATAAATAAAACTCATCCTGTCTATTTTGACTAGACAAACTATACCCTACATAGTTCTTACAGTACAAATGTTATTTTCCATTTTTGAGAATTTCTACAATGACATGATACAAAATAAAAACAACTGTATGATTCAAACATACAAAGTAGACAGTTCAGGCTCAGGTCTGCAATCCCAGCAGTCTGTGACACTCCATCAGGAAGGCCACATGTGAGCCAAACCTGTGAACATCAGCAGCCCAGTGAGACATTGTTTCAAAATAAAATAAACAATAATTTAAAAAGAAAGCAAATCCGGGCGTGGTGGCTCAAGCCTGTAATCCCAGGACTCAGGAGGCTAGGCAGGAGGATCGTTGCGAGTTCAAGACCAGTCTGGGCTACAAAGTGAGTTCAAGACCAGCCTGAACTGTGTGGTGGGACCCTGTCTCAAAAAGACAAAAAAAAAGCAAAACACAAGTACCTTCCAATGACATGCTAAGTGCAAAGGGCTTGAACTTAATCTACACTACTTCAAATAAATAAATACTGAAAATAAATAGATAAATTAATAAATAAGTAAATAAAGGAAAAATTAAAAAATCATTTACTAAAATTGAAAAAAATCACTTAGAGAACTTTAAAATTTTGAAATGATAATAAACTGCCAAGAATTAGATAACTGATCTTTCATGAAAATTGGCAGAAATGATACTGAATTTCTCTGCAAAGTGCAAAATGTATTGTTCCATAACTAAATCTACTTACAAGTTTTCTACTGAAAAACTGAAGAAAGATACATATGAAATCAAATCTATACTTTTGTCCTTTTATCTCCTTCATGTTAACATAAAGGAATAGAATAAAATTTTAATTTAAATAGAAAAATGCTGAAGTAATGTCATTAGTTGTTTATAATTTAGGAAAATATTAATATAATTTCCTTACAATTTTAAGGCATGAATTTACAAATATATTTTGATACATATGATAATATCACCTGATTTCATAATTAAGCTAATTACGCCATATTTGATTGCCTATTGACATAAAACTACCTTGGTATCATCAAAAGACTTAAAAATTAGTTTTTCCTTTTTAGATGTTGATCTGAGCCATGCAAAAATGGATTGTAAATGAACCTTCATTATTCTATGTATGAAGTATATATCATTGGAATAATTCTACTCAAATGTTATTGAAATGTCATATGTGTAACTGCTATAATTTCTAAAAGGGCGAAATTTTAAAGAAATTTATAAAATTTATTTGTAGGGAGAAGATCAATGGTAATGCATTCACTTGCCTAATTGAAGTTAGTATTTGTGAATACATATTTCAACAAGTGCAAATTCAAAATGAGAATGTCCAGTTCTTTATCAGTGGTAAACAGTATTGATGGATTTAAAATTTAATCATGATGACTTAAGTATTTGAAAAACAAGTGTATTGCTGTGATTTTTTTTAATTTTCTAAGTTAGAAACACTAGTTCTTTAAAACTAAAATTATAGGGGCAGATAATGGTTAAATAAAATTTATATGAGTAATTTTGTTTCAAAATCTTCCTTTATATTGTTATCTTTACTGTGTACTGTTTACTGCCTAAAGAAGTCTTGTCTCTGCAAATTTGCTTTCAAATACTAATCTTCTGGACTTTGTGGTATCACATCACTTATTTTATTATCTAGAAAATTCCTTAATTCCATTTTCTTCTGCCTAATTAATCTTGACCATTTAAAAATGTTGAAATGAGAGGGGACACAATGAATCTCTATAATGACTGTGACTTTTTAAAATAGAAAGATATATTTAATTTGTTATTTACTCCTCTATTGCTTGAAATAGTCATTATGTATTCAAATGTAATTGGATAATGAAAGTCATTTTTTTCACATTTTTACACTCATAGCAGTTAAAATTTAAATCTTAATATCAAGGGACATAGAAACTGCATATACTTAACTGGTACATAATGTGACACAAAATAATTTTAATATTTTAAATACTTGAATACTAGTAAGGACAGCCTGACATTTTTGTAAAACCTAGGAGATAACATAAAATTGCCACATTTTACTGTGCAAAACTTGAAGTTATTGTGATTTTTTGTAATCATCTAGTATTACATTGAATATAATACCTATAATTTATATTATTAAAATCATGATAAATGAAATAAAGTTTAATTCCACTAGATTAATATGTAGAAATATATATGCTGTTTAGAAATGTGAAAAATTGCTTTATTAATTATAGAGTGTGGCCTTTTCTAGTATATCTTCAAGTATATATTTAGTAAAAAATAATAAAATATTAAATTGGCCCATTAAGTACCAAAGGTTTCATTGCCACTGAAATTACATAAAGTAGTATTGTGCAACTGATTATTTCCAAGCAACGTAAATTAGAAAAACACATCAATAAAAGTGAAGAAATGTCAGACACAGCTGGTATTCACTGTAAAAAAGACCATATAACAAAAACTTGAGACAACAAAGGAGTGAAGAGAAAATGATCAAATTGCAAGAGGCTAGAATTACACTGGTTTTTATGTTGAAGATTGTTTCCCTAAATCTCAGGAAAAGGTATAACGTTCCAGGAGAAAGCAGAAATTGAGTTTGATGTATTATTATGGGGGAGGTAAAATTGTTTTTTCGGAAGTAATAAGGCATACAAGATGTAAAGAACAGTAATCTTGGAGAAACATAACTCAGAGTAATGAATTCAGAATGCTTTAATTCTCTAGGTCATTGGTAAATCCTAAAAAACATGGAAGCAAGAGGGCAAGAAATCAATCAAAAAGCTATTGCTAAGTGACTAAAAGCTAAGAGCTTCTGATAATCTTACGTTGTAAAGGAAACAAAATTGGACTACAGGACAAGAGAAGAGAAAGGACAACAATAAACACACCATGAATTCAGTTGAGATTTGAAAGGGTTTTAACCTAAAAATAAAATGTGAACAAGAAAAGATGAGTTCCACGAGAGAGGCCCCAAACCATCTAAATTATTTGTTGAGGCAAAAGAATATGCCTTCCTAAAGTTCCACTGAAAAGCAAGCAAATTCTTCCCTGAAAGGAAATCAAAATATCTAGAGATTTTTAATTTTTCCCTTCTTTCTCTCTTGGTGGTACTAATTGTTTGTTTGTTTTTGGTGGTACTAATTGAATTGAATCCAAATCTTCACACTGAGCTGCATACCCAGCCTTTCTTGTTTTTTCTTTTTTTCTTCTTTCTTTCTTTCTTTCTTTCTTTCTTTCTTTCTTTCTTTCTTTCTTTCTTTCTTTCTTTCTTTCCTTCTTTCTCTTTCTTTCTTTCTTTCTTTCTTTCTTTCTTTCTTTCTTTCTTTCTTTCTTTCTTTCTTTCCTTCTCTCCTTCCTTCCTCCCTCCTTTCTTTCTTTCTTTCTTTCTTTCTTTCTTTCTTTCAAGAAAGGATGTTTTTAAGTCTCTAGGTGCCCAGGCTGAGTTCAAACTTGAGATCATTTTCCTTCATCACCCAAGAGTATGGGGCAGACACCCATGGTCCACTAAGCCTGGTTTAAATTTTTCAAAAACAGAGTATTTCATGCAATTTACAATTTCTTATTATTAATAAGAACAAAAATTGAAAGAAAATGCAATAAATGAAGCAGATCTACTTGCGATTCATATAATTAGGTCATCAAGCTTGGAATCTAAAACACTGAATTGCAAAATTAAGAATTATACCATAGAAATTTAAATGTTGATCTGGTACCTGATGGCTTGAATTAGCTCAAGCTACTAGCAGAAATTGAAAACATTTCCATTTTGACAAGGTTAACTGGTTTTAGTCACTATATATGTTACAGATCATTTGCTGTTAGTGGGTGTAAAGAGGAATACATTACAATTCATCAGGATAATTGGTATTCCCAAGCTGAGTGTTGCTTGGGAAAAAAATAATACGATGAAAATATGCCAAACAAGATTTTAGATAAATTCTGTATCAGCCAAATTGTCAATTCACTTTTGGTCAGCAGAAACATCAGCTAATTGAGAGATGAAACAACAGTGGATAATCGACAATAAAAATATGATTATCAAATACTAACTGCAAGCCAAGATTAACAACTGGACCTTGTTCATTTCATTAACCATTCTGTTGTAAATTTTCCAGAAATTATAAATAAATAAAATATTGCTGAGTTTAAGCCAATTGCTAAATGTTTCACTTTTGTGTGAAATAATTTAAACTTTGGGTTTCAAGGGATCGATGTGTCAGGTAAAAGTATTTACCAGTGTTTCTTTAACCATCTGGCATAATCATTGTCCATTCCTGTTATTGGTTTCTTTTCCATGAATTTGCCAGAATTTTTTTTCTGTGGCATGGTAAGTACTCCAGAGATTTTCTATGGTATCAGCCTGACCTCTGTCAACAGTTTACCATACAGTGGAAAACAGAAACACCGAAATGTCACCTACAATTTGGAGGTGGATTTATTTATGTTGATGGCCACTAAAATAATTTCAGGCCTCTAAGGTTTAGGGAAGGAGGTTTTTAGGAGGTTTGCAGCAAGAAGCACAGTATTTGGTGCTTATTGTCTGAATCTCACAATATGCATCATAGAGACCAGCTATGCATTGCGATGACCAGCTGTTTGTATGAAACGGAAGTAGCAGAAACTGTAACTCGAGGTTACCTGAGCAACTAACAGAAAACGAAGTACACTGAGGGAGGGGCATTTTCTGCTACAGCATGACAAGTTTAATGAATTCATTTGCCCTTATTATGAAAGAAATATCTCCAAACTGTATAAAGGCTACAATGCTAAAGAATCTGACATAAAATGATTTTTTTCTGTTATGTTTGTATCCTTGAACCAGAATTCTGACATACAATTCAAAAAATTACATAGGAAAGTATCTCTCAAGGAAAAAGACAATCAAATTTTCAGATCCCTGAGAAGTCAATTCATATTTCTGTTTACAAGCAAGTATCATTTTTCTTCAATCTAGTTTCATGGACCTAGTTTCATTTTGTTAGCATAGTATGCTTGTGATCAGCATTTTTCTGTGCTATCCCAAAAATTGTTTTTTACCATTCAGGTTACTACAGCTAAGTATTTTCTCATGCACACACACACACACACACACACACAATCACATGTACATACAGAAAAAATCCCACAGTAAGAACACAAGAACCATAATAACAAATACAATAACAATAATGAAAGTTTCTGACCTTGTATAACTTTTGAACTTGTGTCATTTTCCATTGTCACAACAGGGGCAGAAAGCAGTTTTAATCTGAATTAGTGTGTTCTCATGGTGTTCTTTTTAAAGAAATACATTCAATTTTTCTACCCATACTTCCAGTAGGAAATAGTGAAGATATCAATAATTGCCTCATTGGTTGAGCAGCACTGCATTTGACATTTACTATTAGAAATATAGTGAATGAGTTTTTATTTAAAGATTGCCTTTCCCTTCTAGTCTTCATCACAATACCTGCAGAAACTATACTAGAAATATTTTACTTATTTTTATTTTCTAATTCTTATTTCAACTATAACTTATACAAACATCTTTCTGTAAAAGTACTTCAGCCCTGTCTACAATTAAACTTTTGATGAATTTATGTTTCAAGAGGATTTTTTCCTATTGAGTTTTTTTGTTATATAAGATTAAAAACATTTCCAACTGTTTATTAAAACTCTTAGAAGTAATCATATAAGAATTGACACTATCATTATCAGGTATAATGAACTTTACTAATGAAAACCTGAGATTGTATAAATGGGAAGCACATAATAAAGGAATTGATTCATGTTTTGGTATTGTGTGTACTTTGATAACCAAAATTTTAAAGTCAGTTGAATTTCCACTGATGTCCAATAGACAATTATCATACACTAAGATAACTACAGGAACAATAATATTAATTGAGGTTGTCTTTCATAAGTAACATTTATAACCTTTAAAACTAAAACATACTACAAATTCAGAGCTTCTTGGACAAATGTAGGTACATATGTCTGGTCATCCTTTGCTGATGTTTCTGTAGAGTGTTTGGCAAGCAGTTGTTTTCTGCAGTAAACATGATGACTGATTTTACTGGCCTCTAGAGTATACATCCCCATCTCATTTTATTGCTGTGATAAAATATCAGCAAAAATGTATGCATTCTTTATCAGTCTCTGGAGAAGGCTGAATCTAAATAAAAAATAACTGTGATAAAAACATACAATTTGGAATTTTAGATTTTATCATTTGTATTTCTTAAGGAGACACATTTCATTGGGAGATTTTAATGTATGTGGTAATATATAGTATTTAGGTGAATTTCTGGCAGAATAAAAAGACTATTAAAAGAATGTTTATTTTATCTACTGCCAACAGTGAGTCTTTGTAAAACTAATTTATATGTCAGAACAGAATTTTTGCTACTACTGATAACCAAATTTTCTAGGCTAATGCTAACACAAATGAAAATATACATTCTTGATTTTGTGTTTTTGACAGTTCTCTGAAAAACTCTCTGTAGGTAAATGTGCCCACTGATAAAATCACAAATATCAAAAGGGAAATCTGAAAATTCTCAGTTTAGTCATTCATGAGTTAACATCTTCTAGACAGCCATAACATTGCAAGAACTGAATCATTGCTGTAATGGTAAAATATATGTTTTAGAGAAGATTTAGATTAGAGTACATTAGCTATTTTATAGTGACCTCCAAAGTTGAAAGTTCCATGTAAACTTTGAGTTCTAAATAAACAAAACAAACTTATAGGTGTATTGATATTTGATTGTAGATTATAAATGTCTATGATTTACCTCTATGATATACATTTATTTCTCTTTGTCATGCAATAAATTATCATTTTGAAGACTGGTATCACTAGTAAATTTATTTTTGCCAATCATCAATTGACAGATGAAATCTAATGATATGGATGTAAAAGCATTTAAAAAGAAACACTATATCTAAAGAGATCAAACTAGAGAAAGAACAATACTGTGATCATAAATGTAATAGTTTGCTTGTTTAAAAAGAATATAGAGGAACACATAAATATCTGGTAAATAAAATATGTTTTCCAAGAATATATAATTTTATAATATGCTTGAGATATCATTATAATATTAAAGAACAAGAAATATAAGAACAGTAATAAAGAGGATCAACTCAAGGCACTTCTAGTGCTTGTTTCAGCAGCACATATACTAAAAGGCACTTCTAATTTTTTATTTTAAAGAGAGTAAAACTAAATATAACAAAACAACAAAGCAGATGAGAAGAAAACAATGTAAGCAATGTTCAAAGCAGAAAAACAGTAGATCATCACTGTCTACCATAATGTCTCTTGTTTTCTTCTAAATAGTTGTCCACACACAATGAATTTATACAAAACAAAATAGTATTAAACTGATCAGAACAGGTTGGTGAAGGCATTATAGGCCTTCAAAACCAGACAATAGGGAAATCAACAATGGCTGCAATAATGTCTGTTGTTCTCTTCAAAAAAGCTGTCCTTACCTTCATGTATGCTGAAATTAAACAATACAAAGAATAATAGTATTGCTGGATTTCACATCATGACATTATGGAATCAGCACTAGATACTATAGTGTCTCTTTTTCTTCAAAGTAGCTGATCATTTCATCATGCATCATATAATCGATTCTCATAAACTGTTTAGGAAAAGTTCTATGCATGTTTGAGTCTTTACATGTATACCTATGCTTTCTGTATTAGAGGTAAAAGCCAAACAAAACTAAACAAAACAAATTCCTAGAAAAACACTAAACAAAAAAGACAAATAAATAACAATAGCAAAGAGCCCCAAACACTGACAATTTAGGCCTTGCAAACAAGGTGGTAGGAGCATAAGTAGGGTTATTATTTTACATAATGATCTTCAAGATTCCTCAGATCACCATACAATAATATGCACAATTGTTCCAATCCTGTGAACATTAACTTTTTGTTCCAAGAACTTATAGAATTTGTAGCACAATCATCTTAGGCATCCCAAGTGTGTTTATAACATTTTAGATGTTTTTTTCATTTCCCTTCCTTTTTTCTTTTTCCTCATTTTCCCTTAGATATTATTTTTCCCTTTAAGCAGATTCTCATTCTTTCACTGTATTTATTGAGTACTTTGTATCTTCTGTACTCTTACATTTCTTACACTAGGGAGACTGTATGGTATTTACACATGTGAGTTTGATTTATTTCACTTGTGAATGTCGTCTCATGTTGCATCCATTTACTTATATATATCTCAATGTGATCATTCTTTAGAGCTGAGTAATAATCCATTGTATAAAAGTACCACATCTTTTTTTATCTATTCCTCAGTTGATGGGCATTTAGGTTGTTTCCAAGATCTGACTATTACAAATTGTGGTGCTATAAACATGGGTGCACATATATCACTATGGTAAGATGTTTTCAGTTCTTTTGGGAATATGCCCAAAAGTAGAATAGCTGGGTCAAATGGGACTTCCAATCCCAGATTTTTGAGGAATCTCTACACTGACCTCCACAGTGGTTGTACCAGTCTACACTCCCACCAACAGTGCAGAAAGAGTTCCTTTTGCTCCACAGCCTCTCCAGCATTTGTTGTTGGTAGTTTTGTTGATCCTGGCTATTCTTTCAGGAGTGAGATGGAATCTCAGTGTGGTTATAATTTGCATTTCTCTGATGACCAATGATGCTGAACATTTTTCATGTATTTATTTGCCATTTGTATTTCTTCATCTGAGAACTGTGTGTTCATCTCGGATGCCCATTTTTGGATTAGGTTTTTGAATTTCAGGGTTCTGATTTTTTAACTCTTTATATGTTCCAGACAGAAGTCCTGTGTTTGAGGGACCATTCACTAAAATTTTTTCTCAATTTCTTTCTGAAGAATGGCATAAAATTATTTCTAAAAATTTGTTATAGTTTATCAGCTTTCTGTATCATAGCATTTTTCTAAGTAGTATGTCTGTTCTGTGTTACAACCACTTTAGGTAGTTATTGTTTTTGAAAGTAATGTTGAAAAAAACATGCTCATTTTAGTTTTTCAAACTGTCTGGCTTTGATTTTGTACTTGCAATCCTCTAAAGACTATAAGAAACCAATTTCAATTTCTTATAAATTCTGCAGTTTCAGAGTCTGCTATAGGAGCACAAATGAACACAAATAAGGTAATAATTAACATATTCTTGGTGTATGACTGTGCACAGATGCAGGTTTCACATACACATTATTTTATTATTGTAGTGATGAAATTCAAAGTGACCAGTTATTCATCCCTTGGAAATGGAGTCCATTATCCCTTACAAATATCTTTCTGTCTAGTGTTTAATATTAACCAAGTGAATATTTTATATATGTTTTACCTGAATTATTAATTTCTATTTTATTGAAAAATGCAGCTTAGTTAAGTAATTCTTTCAATGAGACAAAATACAAAGTGCTTTTAAATGTTAAAGAACAAATGTGAAGGAAAGTTTCACAAGAAATGGGATTGGTTAACATAAAAATCTATCAATCCACATTCAGAAAAACAATTTCTACTTTGTTAATATTCATGATCAATAACAAATGGCATAGTTTATAAATTCCTTGTCAAGTTGTAGAATTATGCTAAATAAGCTAATTTTGACAAACACAGCTAAGTTAATGAACCTGTTCTTTCATAGACATGGCCTTCAGCCATGCAAATTTTATTGTCTCACTTTCTAATAAAAACAAATAATGATCAGGAAAATATTACATTTTTGTATGATTAAAATAAATAGAATGGACAATGTTAAATTGAATCTGATTTCATGGCAATTATAGCAGTAGTACTTTGCCTATGTTTTCCAAATGTGTCTTTCACATGCATAAAATCTAAAGGAAAATTTGTGAAACTTCTGTATCAAAGAAAATCCAATTTATGTAATGAAGGGACACTAACTTTTAAATTTTAATTGGGTTATAAAAATAATCATCACATTCTATAAAAGCTGTTATCCCTATTACCAGCCTACTTTAATGCCCCATACATGGTTAATTATGTCCACTTTGTTTTAGTAGTATCATTTTGAAAATGAAACACAAATTGAGGTAAAGTGAATTAAGTATACAAGATTACAGAGTTTCATTTTCTATTTTATTTAATCACCAACAACATGCATCTATAAAATTTATTTGCTTCATATTGCTAATAAATGTCATAAATAATTCTTCTGCAACTGCTGGACCAAGATGTTCACTTACAGTACTAAATTAAGATATGCCTTAAAATATAAAGTATAAAACATTATGATGCTAAAGCAAGGGAAGAGGGCAATGATTCTAAGTGTTTCACATTTAATTATGAGTGTACACAGTAAGCTTCTGAATCTTACTGCTGGTGATTTGGGCTTATTTCCTTCCCAAGAGTTTTGCTATTTACCATTCAATAATCCTATAAAACTATAATGTCAACAAAAATATGTGTGTGACAGCCTGTGGCACAGGCAGTAAACCTTTGCAAATCGATGTGTTCAGAAGGCTATTGTGATTGTTTCTTTTTTCCTCCCAGCAAGAGTGGGGAATAAAAATGCCCATTTAGCATCTTTATTCACATTATTTACCTTCTGTTGTTTTTCTTGTTGTATCAATGGACAGTTGCACTTCAGTTTCTTGGATTCTTTCACTGAAATGTGAAAGTCCTGTTCTATCTGGAATATATCGGCCCTTAGTGCTAAGGGGAATATGTTATTTTGTTTGCTGTTGTTATTGTTGTTGTTTTGTTTCATGCTGAGGATGAATACAAGGGCTATGACAGTTCTACATGAGCTACTGGTAATGCTCTCAAGAGATTTCTGTCGTATTTATTGCTTTTCATTGACTTCTCTACTGTTTCCCTGTTTTCAATTTCATACATTTCTCCTTGATGTCTATTCTCTCAATTGCTTTGGGCTTATTATATTCCTTTTATTCCATTTTCTTGATGTAGGAAATCAGTTATTAATATGAAATCAGCAAGCATTTACTGATACAAATTTTTATTTCAGGATTTTAGAGACTTTGCAGGCATTTTATTGAATTTTCATTATGTTTTAATTTAAATTTTTTTGTATGTATTTTTTTGAAATAGGATTTTACTGTGCAGATTAAGTCAGCTTTCAACTCGCTTGTATTCCAGGATTTCCTTGAACTCACAGAGAACCTCCTGCATTAGTGTCCTGAATGCTGGATTTACTAGCTTGTGCCACCATGCCAGGTTATTTAATATATTTTAATCTTCTTGTAAATATTCAATTTGACTATAGATTTTTAAAGATATACTGTTAATCTGAAAATAGTCAGAGATTTTCTTTGTGCTTTTCTGTTACTGATTTCTACATTCATTTTAGTGTGAGCAGAAAATATAAACTCTGCTGAATTTCAGTTGCTTTGAATCTAAGAGATTCGTTTCATGGCTTAGGGTATGGTTTTACTATGAGGTGTAAGATGTCGTGTGGTGCCAAACTCTTGCTGTGTCATTCAAAAAATTCATTGTAACAACTGATGAATCTGAAAATGTGAAGTTTATTTAAAGAAAATGATCAAAGAAAAAAAAGTAGTGTAAAAAGGGAGAAGAGCAATGATACACCACACTCTCAGGATGGGCCACTGCAAGAATAAGAGGGCAGAAGTCCCTGTGAAGTCAAGGATTTTGTCTTTCACATCTTCTGACTGTAGATCCAGGCTGCAATGTGACAGTCCCCCATGAAGGATGCATCACATCTTATTTGGCCAGTCTCTTTGTCATGCCCTAATTTCTTGCCTCAGGCTCTAAAGTTCTGTATCTGCTGAAAAAAATGACCATTCTGCTACTGGGGAGAGTGAGCTGTAAATGGCCAGGGAATTTTATTTTATTTTATTTTATTTTATTTTATTTTATTTTATTTTGCTCAGTTTTACTCAGTTGTTGATTTTTTCCCAGTTGTTGTATAAATTATTAAGAAAAATATGAATGTCATCAATTATCATTGTCTATGATTACGTCTAATGTGTGCAGTTTTTTCTTTTTCTTTCTTGGGCTCTACCAGTTGTTGCTTAATTGAGTTCAAGACAGAACTAATCACCCTCATCAGTTATGATGTACAGATCCTGACCTGTTTTTGTCTAGCCCTCTGGTCAATTTTTTTCCATTTAATGATTGTGATTTTAAGCCCCTAGATTTCCATTTGCTCTTTTAAAATAGTAACTATATTTTAATAACCTTATTTAGTTCACATAGTAGTTCCATGATTTCATTTAGTTGTCTATATTTGTTCTTTTTCATATCATTGACCACCTTGAGAAAGTTAAATTTTTTTTTTAAGTTACACTGAATTTTTTACGAGCGGTAGTGATTTAAACCAGGGACTGTACAGTGAGTACTATTTTGCCCTTTTACTCGCTTATTTTTGTTTTGAGACAAGGCTTCAGTATGTCACCGGGTGGAGCAGGCTGGGCTTCAATTCCTGATTCTTCTGCCTCAGCCCCCTGGGTAGCTGGGATTGTGAGTGGGGGCCACGGTGTCCTAAGATCTTTGTCTTTTGATGAACAGTTTCTGGAGATTAATGTCTTTCTTTTCCATGAAGCATATTTCCGTGTTCCTTTTAAGGACTTTTGTTCTTTTTTCAAGCTTTACGTATTTAGGTAAAAATTTACCTCTTCTATTAGAACTGTTTCATGCCTGAAAAGCTCTTTACTAATAAGCTATCTAGACGTTCTGACACCTCTCATACCTTTTCCTGTATGTTTCATTATTGGTCTTGTGAGTCTGATTTTATTTTAGTGTATGTGAATACTTTCGCCTACCTACTTGTATTTGTCCTTAGAAACTTTTAATGTGAGCTTAGATTTTATCCCGATGTTTGCAGTATCTTGTGAAATCCATATCCCATCCCCCAATGCCTGCATGAAGAAGTGAATAATTCCTGCTGCTCCAGTACTGTCAACTCGCTCTCCACACTGTGTCATCAAGCCTTTCATTGGCCCGCATCATTTGAGGCAGAAATCAGTTTCTCTAAGAGTCCCAGGGCAGTGCCAGAATGCTGGGGGGAGATACTGACTGACTTTTCTGACCTTTCTAAAAAAGGAGCCAGAAACTGGGGGAATTATTTTCAATATATATTGTATTATATATTGTATACAATAATATGTATACATACATGCACAATATAGATAACTATACTACTAATCTGTTAGTTCATCAAAAAGAGAAGTTTAAAAGAAGTTTTGTGTTTATTGTTATAGTCTTTTTTCATGCCTAAATCTTGTAATCTAAACAACTATTTTTAAGATAAAAATATGCAATAGATTAGCTAGTGTTAATTTCCTATTTTTTTGAAATTATGTATTGTTTTTATTCTTTTTTCTGTTTTGTTATGGGGGAATTCTTGATTCTGCTGCACCACTCTGTAGGGAAATAGACAAACATGAGTAAAGCAAGGAACTTTGCCACTCTCCTGAGTCTAGTCCCTTCTTGGCTACATATTAAACTGGATTACATATACTGTTAAAGTTTTAATTAAAGTATGGTAGAGAGCAAACTCTAATTAAACTCCTTTATTTGTATTTTACTAAGAAGATGAGCTCTCATTTTTTGGAAATAAAATGATAGTGAAAGAATCACAGGCAAATTAATGATATAATAATTAAGAGAAAAAAACTAGTGATGCTCAATAGAGCCAAGGTTAAGTTTGGCATAATGATGACAAATGACAGTTCAGAAGTTTCATATAATAATGAATTTGAGGAATAAGAATAGTTTTTATTTCATTTTGCCTGAGTAAACTAGAAATGGAGTTATATATTTCTACTTAAGGTGGCCTACTTTTCCCACTGTAAACTTAATTATTGTTAGGTATGAAATACTGGCTTATTTATATAAACCTGTTATTGCTCTCTAATTTGAATTATCAGATTGTGATATTAGAGAGAAAAATTTGACTTCATCTCCTGTCATTTAAGAATTTATCACTTATCCATGAAAAAAAAAATTTCCAAGTCTCTTTTTACAAAAGTTTTATGAAAATACTGATCAAATATTCAAGATATAATTATGTATATAATGCTATGCAAATTGATATGTGTAGAAATTCATGCATTGATTTATTTTCCTGAAAAATATTTGTCATTAATAATTGTTTAATTTATTCAATTTTACATGTTGTAATCACCACTTCTTTACAAGTTCTCCAACCAACTGCTTCATATTCCTTTATTATATTAAAACTCATGTGTATATTATAAATGTGGTCTTTCTAGTGGGAATTTCTGAAACCTCATGTCCTGCTTATGCTAATGTGTAAATGGTACACCCTGTATCCTAACTCCCTTATTCACTGTGCTGAGGTCTCCTTTGTCTTTATTCCTGAGTTACTAGCAATGCTTATTTTGTCTTATGTCTCTCTGTTCTTCACTGTATAGCCTCATTTTAGATGCACACATCTTCTGGGAACTTCTCGAGTAAATATGTCTGAAAGACACCTTTTTTTGATAATCTGAAAATTGTGTAATTATTCTACTATAAGAGAATAGTTAACTAGTTCTTCTTATAGTTAACTAGTTCTCATAGAGTTTGGCTCAATAGAAAATCATAATGTTGAAATAAGAAAGACCTTTATAACAATGAAAAAGAGTGCTTGACCCTGTTTTGGTTATTATATAGAAGTCCCCACACATGCCTCAAAAAGGAATGCACTACTACATTGTTTTTCTTAAATTACCTCTAAGATTAAAATATAGAAGGTGGAGGGAGATAGAGTGGAAGTCATAAGTCAGCTAAGAAATTATTGTTGTGATTCACTTAAAAAATGCTAGCATTCTAAAGTAAGTTAACAATAATGTTAATGAAAGTAGTATCATTTAAAATTACAACATTGGCTTTAAACAAGCTAAGATAAAGAGATGAGGAAATAAATTATTCTCTTCCTTGGGACATGAGAGTAATTGCCAGGCTTTGGGAATGTCCATTGCCCTATTTTAGGGTTTAAGGAGCTGGACTAACCCATTTGTATTCAAGAGAAAGAAACTACACAAAGCTCCCAAGCCATGTAACTAGAATGAATGTACATAGTAGTTGAGTGTAATGTTCATATATTTCAAAGCACCAGAAAATTAATTGTGAATACTGTATACTCCTTACAACACAATTATCTAAATTTAATTTTTTATGATGTGTAATAACATAAATAAATTTCAAGAATGGGTATGGAAATTGAAAATTTAGTTGTCTATGTAGACTTGCACATTTAACTTATTTATTCTCTGTATTTTAAAGTCCAAATACATAATAAAGTCTATACCTACTCATGAGACAACTAAGAGCAATGAATTAAAGTCATCCTAGAAGAGTGTTTAGCAAATATTATTTTTCAATAAACATTATTTCCACTATTGTGCAATTTTCTTCACAAGGTCAGTCATTAAAATGTACTAAAAATTTTCCTAATAGACATAAGTGTATGATTCATATCCTTATATTTTGTACAGCAGTTACAAATACTATATATATATATATATATATATATATATATATATATATATATAAAATCAATGATCATTTGTGTTTATGAGTTAACTATAAATTAGGATCTTATGAAACTCCCTTGTGATATTTTATATAACACTCAGAATATCTATGAGAGAAGAGATTATATTTCTGATAAAGACAATTGGCTTATACATAGGTCATTTTTAATATTATTTAATTTAACCTCCTTTCCTAAACAGGAAAATGCTCTCTCACAACACACAAATCCTTATTTGCAAACATCTAGACAAATGCAATGAAAATATCATCATTACGGCTGAACAATACCACTCAGGAAGTTATAATTTTTTGGAAATCTATGTTGACCTTTCCAAGGCCCTGGAGGTTCATTTACTGTAATGAATGCTAATTTCCTAAGTGATATCTCTGTGACCTAAAAGAGTTTGCACAACTTTGAACAGTGCTGCTTAGTCCCTATGGTGTGCTTTACGCTGTGGGAAAATATGGCTCATTATCTCGCCAAAATACATTAAAGATGAAGTCACAGTGACATTTTTGTTCCATTTAAACTGAAGTCTCAAAAGGAATGTGTTTCTAAAAATAAAGTGAAATTTATTTGCATAAAATAATGTATTTTTCTTTTCTTTTTTTTTTTTTTTACTTAATTTTCTAAAAAAGTATCCATCCATAAATCAATTTTAGGACTACACCTGAGATACAAATGAGTGTTCGAAGGCAAGGGAGATCTCAGGGCTAATTTCCTTAGTGCTCTGAGAATAATGATTTTCATCTTCTCTCATTGCTCTCTGTGGACCTTTTCAGGTTCTGCAAACTGATGTTTTGGAGTTTTCATGCTTGAGTGGCAATTGAAATATGTTTTTTAGTTCAGTGAATTTGTATCTGCAAATTCCTAATTACCTTATGCAAACAACTCTTTGAGGTTTTCTTTATATATATTCTTGTAAAACATTTTATTAGTATGTGTTTGCAATATACAATGAATGTATTCATCATAGGGAATTGGTACACATACATATCCCATCTTGATCTTTTTACTTCCCCTATCCTTTCCTCTCCTTTCTTCTTCATCCCAGGTTCCCTTCCCATCACCACAAAGCCTATAATCACTGTTTCTATATAAGATAAAATAAAATATTACATTTTTTGGGATGAAAGATTAAAGAAGAATAATGGGATGAATAGAAAAGTGTACCGAACATATTCCAGTAGTGCAATACAGGTATCAATTTTCTCTCATATATTTACATAGGAAGACTCAGTTTAAGAGGCCATTGCCTTCTGTATTGTCATAGGCATTTTCTTATCTCTGAGACACAATACGCAGCACCAGGTACTTTAAGGATGAGTAGTTAGTTGCACTTGGCACACATTGCAGTCCATGGTCCACTGGTTCCAAGACAGAATGGCCTGACAGAGGGGCATGGTGGTCAGGAAGCAGGGACAGTGAAGGCAGGAGGTAGAAAAGAAATAAATCATTGCAGGCCACACCCTTAGGGAAGGCCTCTCATACTGGACCTCAGGTACAAACAGCAAGCCAATTCTAGCCACGTACAATCCAATCGCCTTCCAAAAGCCTCCCCTGCAAGTCTATGAGGCTTTTTGGAAACATCAAGGTATAAGATGACACATTTTTTTCTCAGACCTAATCTTGAGTCCGTAGGTGCTTTTTCAGAGTTTTGTTCTAGCCTGAAACTAAAACTTTACAAATGAGATGTTAGTGATAATCGAGAACTTCACATTAATGTGTAGTGTATTTCTATAAAAGGTGTCAGTAGGGAGTAAATACATGTTAGCATCTTCATAAGAATTATGAGGAGATGGAAGAAAACACTGCTCATTTCATTAACATTCGATGGTTATTTATTTTTTAATTTTATGCATTTACCTAGGATACATTGATCATAGGAGCAGAGTCATTGTGAATAGTTTCTTCCTCAGTAATGCCAAAGCACAGCGTGGATTCTACAGAAAACAGCTTTGTCTTCCAAACTTCCATGTGTGTAAAAAATCACATAGGATAACTGATTCCAGTGTTGATTCTGATTTGAAGGGTCTAGAATGGTGTCTAAAATTCATCTTTTTTAAAAAATTAAATTCAATATTTGTTTGAAATTTGTAAAATATAGAGCCTCACAAGCTATAAATGCACATCACTTTTAGCAAAATTTTCAGCAAAAAAATACTAAAATTTCAAAAATAAAACTACTGCTTATATATAAATACTATTCATCATTTTTTCTTGGCAGTTCTGGTCCACGATATAAAATAAGGAAAAGAAACAATATGTTATAACACAAAACAGAAAGAAAATACATTGCTCTTAGATTATATGAATGTCAACATAACAAAATCATTAATTAATAAATGATAAAAATGACACCATTCACTACTGTATATAGATTTTCTTTTAAAAATTTTTTTGCAATACATGAATAGGATAATCATTTTTTGTATATCAATTCAAATTGCATCATATTTAATTTATTAACAGATTGCTTTTTAATGTTTTTAATTCTGATAGCAATATTACACTAGTAAAATTACTGTTTGTTTGGAGTTTAATAGGTTAAAAGTATTTGCCAAAATACTAAATAGTTTCTAAATTGGTGTTGGTAATGTTCTAGAAACATTCTTATGCTACTTTTAAAAAGGAACGTCTTCCTTAACACTCTGTAAAGTTAATATTTTTTATGCATTTGCAAGGATAATGTGGATAAATGGTTATTTCTTTGAAATACTATAAAAGACCTTTTCTCAATGAAAGTATCATATTTTACTTAAGAATAACACGAAAATAGATATATACATACACATTAAACGGGTGTATTTGTTATCCGTCGGTGTTTAAAGAGACATAAGAAATGTGATAAACTGGCTTTGGAAGTTATAATGGTGTTAGTTAATATTGTGTGTCATTTATATTAGTGAACTACAGCTGTTTTGCAGTAATAATAGTACATTTTAAAATTATGTGAGTAGATTAACACCATGATGTTATATTGCTTACTCTTGAACCCATTCTTTAGCTTAGACAATTCTGTATTTAAACCCTCTACAGAGCAGACTTGTTGGGGCTTCTAAATTAGAGGGAAAAAAAGTGTTGAAAAGGTACATAATCTGTGCTTCTACTTACCATGTGTCCCTTTTAATGCCTTCCCCAACACTGAACTTACTTGTCTTTGTTACTTTTCTTGTCAGTGAGACAAAGTAGCTGGTACCCAAAGTTAAAACAGAAAAAGTTAACATTGACTCATAGCTTGTAGAGGTTTCAGGACACAGTGTGCTGGCTGCAGGGCAGAGAGAAACTTGGCAGGGCAGTGCAGAGGAGAAACAAAGCAGGCAGCAAGTAGCACAGCAGCAAGAAATAGCAGCAACAAGCAGCAAAGTAGCCAGACAGCAGCAGGCAGGCCTCCCTGCTGCTCCCCTTTATCTCACCTTTTGAGTAGACACCTTTAATCCTAGCATCACATACGTGATCCCTGCAGTACATACCTGTGATACAGCCACCTCTGAAGAGCCCTACCCATGACCTTAGGAGACTGATAAGCCATCTATATAGAAGCCCTAACATTCCACCCCTGGGACATAAAAGACACACGCACATCCCTTTATTTAAAAGGCATTTAGTCCATGTCTAAGAGTTGCCAAAGTCCTAGCAGTTTTGTCATCACTGCAAAGTTCAAATCTAAAGTCTGTTATGAGATGTAAAGACAAACTCCCGGCTTTGAATGCCTGCGCAAATGAAAGTTAAACACTCCCAACATAGCAATGGCAAGAGATAAACATTTCCATTTCAGATGATACAAATAAGGAGATATAAAGGGATGGAAACAAAGCAAATCCAAAATTCACCAGGGAAAACATTAAATCTAGTAGTTCCCTGTCCTGCAGTTGGGGCAAACTGTGGCATGATGTGAACTCCAAAGGGGTTGAGTGGCTTCGCTCCTCAGGCAATGTGACTTCACTCTGCATGGGAGAGATTCTAATTTAGAGGTATTCAGTCAAAATTCCACAAACTAAATCTATATGTGTCAATGCTTACTAGAGGAAGAGCTTTTATGCATGATATATAAATATATAAGAATTTACAAGTCTGGCTTACAATGGCAGCCCACAAGTCAGGCATAAATGAGCACAAAATGTCTCTCTGTGGACAGAAATCTGAAAAATGGAGCCAAAGACCTGGCACTCACCCCTGCGTCCTGTGTGAGTCCCTATCAGGAGGCTGAAGCATCGATGAAGGAAGGCTGCAGGGGCCCACTAGATGCTGAAGAGTCTCTGTGGTGTAAAAGTGAAGACTGGGGCTCCTCAGAGGAAACGGAAGCCAGCCCTCCTTCTCCCTTTCTCTTTTATACCTTTCTGATGACAGCCCTCCTGGGGTGGGTCTTCCACACCCAGAAATATGTGGAGTCAATTCAGTTAGTGTTTCTTACTCAAGTTGACTCAATCAGTTAACTCCCGCAACACTCTCAACTTCTTAAAATGTATAACTAGAAGTTCTGTCCGGTTAGTGACTGGACTGCTTTAAAGCAATTCTAAAATGCTACTTGGGAAATTTGAGTAACCCTCCCTAACTGTGCACATCAGGGTGCAGTTCATGATGAGGATCTAATAGTCTGTTCTCTCGAATGTCCTTATTCAGCTGGCTGCTGCCTTGTTCTGCTGTTGAGATTTTCTGTACTTTGTACCCCTCTTTCACTTAGGAGATAGATGTGGAAACCTTTGCAGTCCAACTTTTTTGTTTCGTTTTTGCTTTTGTTTTTATTTTACACTTCAGTTAATTTTCTACCTCAGCCTTTTGTGTTATTTTGTCAACAAAATCCCTCATACCATGTTAATTGGTTTCTTCTTTATTTAAATCATTTCCTTGGCTAATTACTGCACTTTAAGTTTTTTGGAAACCTGCTTCTAAGTTGTGTTTTATTTCTTGGAAATTTCCTTTCCCTATTTGACACAACAGTCACTCTGTAGACTGTCTTATCAGTAATTTAGCATGGAATCTGTGCCACTTTTTGAGAGCTTAAGTTTGTTTGGTTTTTTTCTCAAGGTCTTTGTTAATTTTTTTCACTACTTGAAATTTAGGAGTAGTTGACTTTTTCACATCTCCTAATCATTCAACATGTTTCAACATGTGACAATGATTAACATTAAGTACTGCAACTCAGGAATCCTTCTACAGTTAAACACCCTATCTGTGTGTATTGTAGAACAGGACTGTTTAAAGAAGCACCCTTCCTCCTATGACTTTGGAAATGATTGTGGAGTGTGCTATTCTTTCCTTTAGATAAGGCAGGAAACAAGCCCTTCAAATTCCCATTCTTTGCTTCATGAAAGGTTAGGGAGGTTGTTTGTCTCTGGTGATGAAGTGACTGGACCAAAGCAAGGGAAGGTAAGTTCTCTGCTCTGCACAGGATCTAATGTGGACTCACCCCTGCCAGAGCACAATCCCTCCTTAAAAAGCATCCATGGATCTCAAGGACAATAGTCATCTCTCAAAACTCCACTCTCACCTTTTTTTTTTTCTTCTCTTTATTTTTCTTTTCCTGGGTGTGTTTTATGCATCCCTAAGAGTCATTTTGCATCTCATATTTTGCAGATTTTATGGATGGCATATTTTTCCTATCTCAAGAATTCTCTTACTCTGATTGCAGTGTTCTCTTTCCTACCTCAGCTCCAATAAAATCTTCTGAAGATTGAATTGCTACTTTGTTTCCTAAATTAGCAATTTGATCACTCCTTATTAGAGCTTTTCACATTCTTGTAAGATCTTGCTGAACCGAAGCCACACTCATACTTACACATCATTAACACTACCTTTTTTAACTTCTAGAGCTACAAGTTCAGCAGGCAGAGGAACTGATTTTGGGGGTGATTTCTGGCAACAATTTACTATGTGTTTGCCTACCAATATTGTGGATCTCTGTCTCTTTGTACTTGTATGTCACTTACCTTGCTTTCCTTAAATTAACTGCTATGTTAATACTATGTAATTAGGGGTTTCTTTTGTATGCTTATTTTGAAAAGCAGCATTACACTCAGGGTCCAGTTGCTATGTAAGTCAAGCATATAATCCTCTATTTGTACAGAATCAACATCAGCTATAGTGAAAAATAAAACTTTTCAGGTTTTTTTGCAGATGCTCACCAAGGTCAGATGCTCTGTTTTCAAGCCATGTGTCTGTATCAGTGGCTCACAATCATCTTAAACTGTCCACACACAAACAGACACACACACATACACAGTTTCATTCCCAATATACTGGCCAGAAAGACATTCATGAATATATAGTCAAATTATGACAAGATCTTAGTTGATTAAATCTGGTTCTGCTTCAATTTTTGATATTTATACTAGAAGGGAAATTTAGACACAGAGACACAGAGAGAATGTTCTGTAAAGGAAAAGGCAGAGATTAGAGTGATATAAATACATGTCAGAAATGTCAATCACTAGCCACTACCAGAAGCTAGGAAGGGGAATAAGGAGATGCTGTTCTGTAGGTTTAAGAGACTGAAAGAGTATGACCATGTTGACATGAATTCTCAGTTTCCTAATGACTCTCTGTAGATGGTAATTATAAAGACTGATATTAATAAGTGTGATCAAAGAGTGACTTAAATCTGGCTGAAAATCAGGCAGAAACATTCTATTTGCAGGTTCCCAGCAGTCCTGTATGCAAGGCTTTGTTTTAAGGGGTATTTTAGATTATTATGGGAACATGTCTGCAAATAAGTCATCTGTCATTAGGCTTTTCGCTTGCTTTCATCATATAAAACCTGATTTCTGCAACACTGCTTTTCAATCATGCATTAGTTAGTGGTATTTAATATTGGCAGACGGCTTCCATTTAAATTTGTGTTGCCAATCTTTGTCAGTCAATCACAAATATGTTCCTGATGAAGAAACACCAAAAAGACCAATTTTGCCATTACATTGAAACTGATTATTTCAATATTGCAACTATCAGATTTAAGTGAAATTGAATAATATATCTTAGTATAATATATCCCTATCTCTCAAAATATTTGTTAGCTTCATGGTTTTAGTTTCTACCTCTGTGAGTTAAATATATAATAATGGATCGGGGCAGAACATTTAGTGATTATTTTCAGATCTTTATTACCTGGGGAAATTACAAGTCTAATGGATCTGTTTCTTTTATGCTGGTTGGTGAGACCAGCCTCATTTCACTTGTTCACCCATCCAAAACCTCGTGCTTATTCTTCAAATCAATTAAGTGCTAATGGAACATCCTCATGTACAGATGCTATATATGTTCTGCAATAAAAATAATGCAAGTATAACAACATATTGCATAGTCAAAATTTCTATATTTTTGAACATATATATTTTGAACATCACATGTACATACTTGTTATTATTTGAAATTTTGTACAATAAAAATATCATTCTGATACTATAAAGATTGAGAGAAGTAAAGTCATTGGAAATAAGAGATAAAAATCAAGAGGAAAGGCAAAAATTATCAGTCCCAAATTAGCAAAACATTAGTTTTTGTAGACTTAAGATACACATTTTTCTTTACATAGTATTTGAATGAAGCTCCTGAATGTTCACATGCTTCCCATTTCATACACAAGAAATAATGTAATTTGTATTTGAAAATTTATTTTCTGTTTTTCTGGGAAACCTCAATTAACTTCAACCTCAATATTGTGTGTTGAATTGTGTTCCCCACCCCATAGAAGAATTGTATTTTAAAGTCCTAAATACCCATTATTTATTATGTGACCTTATTCATAGATAAATACTCAGTAATGGAGATCAAGTAAAGTAAAACCGCAATGGTCCTCACAAAAAGGGGAAAACATGAAGAGAGGTAGGCCAGCAGGGACAGTTACACATGGACAGACACGGAAAAAGACGGCATTGTGTAAGCCTGGGAAAACGACCTAAAGTAATACTTAATTTGTGGTCTTTAGAAGGACTATCTCCGGCAACATTTTGCTTTTGAACTACTCACTTCCAGAAGCGTAAGTTCACATATTTTTATGACTTAAACCATCCCTAGTATTTGTTACTGAGCCTCTAGAAAACCAATAAAAACACTATCTTCTTTCACGACTGCCTCTTTGAGGACAGGTTTTGGGACTGTCACCCAATTCATGCTTGCTATACACGTGATTTGACTTTCATAGTCACAGTTTTATTGGGATATATGGCCTTAACCAATGGTAAGTTCAAGTTCCTTAATGGATTTATTTAAACTGGAATGTATACCCTACTATATAATTAAAAAAATCTAGAACATTTGAATCCAGTACTTCTGACCACCTTGTTTTTATTCTATGTTAAAAAAAAAAACTGACAATGTTTGAATATGGCACATAGAAGAAGTGAACTTAAAAGACATAAAAAGGATAATATCTCTGATTGCAGTTCTTAGATATACAATTTTATGAACTTTTCTAAATATACAGCATGTTACATGGAAGATTCTTATTCCTTGCTTGTTTTTTTTCCAATAACTGTCTTGTTTAGAGTTGTACAAATTTCTTAAGTTTTTTAAACCTAAATCTTTAAAAAAAGATAATGATACATACTATTTGAGATTATTGAAAATTGAAGGCAAGTGTTTATAACTTTCCTAAGGTAGTATATAAGAAATTTATTGCTTTGATATTAAAAGATATCAATATTTGAAGAATAAAGCTTTCACTGAAAATTATGGAAACCCTAGGAAGGACGATCTAAAATATTTACCTACTGTTGCCCCATAATCTGAAGTAAAATATTCTCCTCCCGATGCCTCATCTGTGTGCCATCATAATTGATATGTCATGGTAATTAGCTCACAATCAATTCCCTCTGCCCCCCTCATCTCTCTGCTGGCTGCCAGCTGCCATCCTTCCTATTTGTAAAACTCCCTGCTGCCCAGTTTGTTTTCCTCTTCTGCCCGAATTCTGTTTGTTTGTGATGCCTAACGTAAAGAAAATGATCAAAATAAGGTGGTCATTATTTGGAAAACTACTGACAAAATCACGTGAGTTGAAGCCATGTTTCTGTTTTCTGAGTTGCTGGCAGCCATAAAAACATTTACCCTGTGACAAGAAGGAAGTTAAATAGGATGGCAGGAGAATGTCAAGTAATTTACTTAAGACTTATCAAAACAGCTGCTCATTTAGAGTTGAATTACAAAAAGAAAAAAGCATCAGCTGATAATAGGCACCCTAAAGTGTTTTAAAATCTGTTTTTAATATTTTGCCACCCTATCTACATAATATTATTCTTTTAGCAAAATTGCCTAACGTGGCATCTAAGGTAATTGTATGTTCAGTTTCTAAGCATTTCCTTTGCCTGCGTGACCTATTTCACATTTTAGTTTCACCTGACATCAAACTAGAGTTTGTTTACATGTAACCTGCTCTTTGGCCATAATAAGAGGCACATAACAAAGATATTCATTTTAACAGGTGATAGAAACTAATCATGAAAATGTGCACTTTATGTGAAATGAAAATATTCACTTTCGCATGAGAAAAAAGCAAAGCAAGCATGCTAGTAGCATCTACAGAGGAAATATTGTTCTACTTGAAGTTTTAACATTCAAACGGTCAGCAGGAGTCACCTTAATTGATGTTTACTACAGAGATAGGATTCAACCAGATGCAAAAAAGGTGCATGTCAAGTTGAAGTTTACATACTGTGAGTTGTAATGTAATAAATGTAACAAAATTAAGCATTGCATACATAATTTATAAAGAATTGTAAAGGATGTGTTGATTATTTTCAAAGTTTACACTTCTGTGTACATACACACACACACATACTTCTCAAATCAAGTTTATTTCTCTATGTTTATTTCATTATTATTTATTCCAACAAGTGCGATTTTGTGAGAGTATAAAAATATCAGGAGGCATCAATGCAGATGTATAAAAAAGTACTTGTTGGTATTAATCCAAACCTCTTACAAGTACCTTCAAAAATTGAATTCATAAATAAAATATCGTGTGGATTATGAGTCTCGTGTTACTTAAAAATAATAATTTAAGTATCTGATATTAGTAAATGATATTTCCATACTACTAACAGAAATGCTTTAAGGACTTATGGAAAATGACTGACATAATAATATAAATAGTGGTTAATCTAGAAAGAAAAAATAGAAATTATATAGGAGAGCAAAACTTGAGGTTTAAACTGAAAAATACCACGTTTGAAATGAAAATTTTACAGAATTAATTCTATAAGGAAAATAACAGCATGACAGCCTTCTTCTCATGCAAAAAAGGCTCCATCACCAGGAATTTAGTTCAGTGGCGTAGGAGCCTGGGTGGCAAGCAAGAGGTTGTGAGCTCAGTCCCGGGTACCACAAAAAAAGAGCGGCTCTATTCTAATATTCAGAATATGTGAGTATTTGATTATATAGCACTCAGAAAATAAGTTTACAGATGGAATTTAAAATCTTCAACTGCTGATTAAAAAGAAAAAGATTTTCCTGGATTGTCTATCTGAGCCCAACATAACCATAGTATGTTTTTAATTGGAATAGAGAGACAGAACAAGAATTTAACAGGAAAAGAGGATTCAACTTGGCATTTCTAGTTTTGTAGTAGAAGGGAGACAGATCTGCACCAAGAAATAGAACAGCCTTTAGAAAATATAAAACACATGGGAGTAGATTATGTCTTAAAACTTCTAAAATGTAACCCATTGTTGATTCACCTTGATTTCACCCCAGGATGCCACATCAGTAGCCAGACCTACCCACAAGTCTGCAAGACAGTAAATGTGTTTGTAGAAATTTTTAGAAGTAGCAATATCACATGATAAACACAGGAAATTTGAAAACTGACATTAGTAACTGAGAACTGTAATTATTGTAATTTCTATTTCGAAAATTTTAAGCAATTCAAGGGAGAAACAAATGGTGATACAAACCAGGAGAATCTAAGTGGAAGATGGTAAATGACAAAAGAGAACCAAATCAAAATTCTGGAAATTAAAAAGACTCTCTCTGAAATAACAAATTTACTGTATAGGGTTACTTATATATGTATATATGGTAAACAGCCAAACAAAACATCAGTGAATTTGAAGGCAGATGGATCAATTATTTAACTAAAAGAAAGACAGTAATTGGATATGATAAAGATGTGGCTAATGTAAAAGGTTTTTGTGGTATGAAGTCCCCATAAATAGTACAATCTCTTCTTTCCTTGTCTGTGTACTTCACTTTGAGGGAGTGTGTTTATTACAAGAGAGTAAAAGTAATGTTTTGGGACTTTGCCAAGCTTTGAAAGGCTTGGCACCTTCTATTTCCTTTGTTTTGGATCCCAGCCACCATGTTTTGAGAAGCCCAAGCTTTAGATAAAGGTCATATGTATCACTAATATAAACCACACAAATGGACTTCCAAAAACAGAGCAGTGGCTAATGCCAGCTATGTGCTATCATTTTGGGAATTTAATCCCACATTAGCTCTGATACCTACAGCCCCAGATTGGCACCATGTGCTACAAATCTGTCTAGTTGAGCACAGCCAAACCAGCCACTCTTTATAGTCTTCTAGAGTTAATGTTTACTATGTCAGCTAATCTCAGCAGTATGCACCAACCTAATTAATAACTTCAAACTGGTAATCGTTCTCCTAGATAGTTAAATGGCACGCAACTTAACAGCATCTGTTGATGGAGGTTCAGTGGCTAAGCATGTGCTCCAAAGCTGCACCTTTGCATCCATCAAGGCCTCGCAGCACCTTGCAGATTTATGTTAAGTGACTTTGAAAACACTTTTTTCCATTTCTCAAAATTCAAAGTACTTTACATCCAGCAGCAACACAATTGCCCTCAAACCAGATAATATTCCTTAAAGTGAAATCCCTTAGTCTTCCAGCACATGCTACCTTTATTTGGAACATGCTCTTCCTTCAAGTATGCATCCTTAGGTTAACAGGAAGCACAGCCACACTCGCTCCATTTTAAAGGTTGGAAGCTGAATCAAACAGAAGATTCAGTTTGAAGTTTACTGGAAATGAATAATACATTAGCTACAAATGATGATCTGTCATTTGGGCTTGGAAAGGTCAGATGGCCCCAAGATCATAGGGAAATTGTTTTAATCACTTTAACACTAACTGCTGAAATGTATTTATATATATATATATATATATATATATATATATATATATATATTTTTTTTTTTTTTTAAGAGAAAAATGTGATCATCACTGTGTTTCACCTTTCCCTGTGGCAACCAGGATTACATCTAGGCATCTGATTTTTTTCTTCTATATAAGGGAAAAACTAAAATGCAGCAAACAAAACCCCAAAATAGCAAACAACAACAATAAAACCTTGTTTTCTGTAGGAAATAAAAAAAAAAATGACAAAAGCATGGAATTTAAAAATTCACAGAAGTTTACAGGGTCTTTAGGTAGAAATCTAAGTTGTTACTGTGAATAGCAGTGGAGTTAACAAGAGCTTGAAAGTTAATGCACAGAACAGTGAAAAAACAAGTACTGAGAAGCCCAGGTCTCTAGGTTAATCTAACACTGGTTATGCAATCAAAGGTTTCTACTTTCAAGAAAATTATATACTCTTCATGGATACATTAATTTTAGTGAACTTCTTATTACTTTATCAAAATAATAGTCCATCTTATCTTTTAATTTTTTCTTCTGTAAAAAAAGAATAACAATATAATCTAGTACTAATGCTGTGAGGATTAAAGGACAAACACTGAAGTGAGCCTACCATATGGAAACTACGCATCTGTTATATAACTGTTATTACTATTATATGTCTGTTCTTTATGTAACAGAGTGCTCACAATATCCCAGCGCTTTTTGGCAGCGTTGATAGTTTGAAATTAATTTATCACAAATAGACATTGATATATGTATGCAGGTTCTCATCTACTTAATTATTACCCTCAAGACATTTACTCTTTGTATGAATACACACATCGCTTTTTGCTATATGTTATACTATGTAAAGCTAGTCTTTGTTACAGTCTATGATGTTACCGTACATTCTTTTCATGGCCATGCAATACTTTCAGAATCTAGGAAATCTTCCACAAGTAGTACTTAATATACTGAATCAGCCCATCACTGACTACCTAACTTAAGGTAAGCATGTCTTTAATCTCTGATATTTTCTTATATGTAATTTAAATTTCCCTCCTTAAATAACAATGCATAGTTAGAAAGAGCAAGAAATTACTTCTTTTGAAATATTGAGAATATCTAACATTTTAATAAATAATCAATTAAAATGTCAAGTATATAGAAAGATTAATAAAAATAGATGAAATGAATCAGAATAAAATCCTTTATTTAAGTGAAATAATAAAAATACAGAGAAGAAAATAGTTTGGTTCAGCATTGTATAAAGAATAATTCTATACTATAAAGCATGTGCTGGTGACTAAAGGAAATATGTGGAACACTAAAAAGATCATTGTGTTAAAAAGATTCTTTTTTATTTTAAAAAGAAAATATGAAAAATAACAATAAAATAGAGATTGAAAACACGCTACTAGGATAGTAACAATAATTCTTAAAGGGGGCAACCCGCTCTGGACCCCCTTCTGTCTCTCTTCAGACAGAAGCTTTCTCTCAATAAATATATTCTACTCTTCACCTCTGTACTTCCTAAAATTCATTCTTCGATTTTAGAGAACACGAACTCGTGGACATAGTAGGTTGGGCGTTTCATTAGCCTCTATCACTTGGAGATCATTCACCAAGATCATGGAACAGAGACTTAAAGCTGTACACATACCCAAGATGAAAATGCCTGGTGTCTATCAAGGGCCTCGAGACAGGATCTCTGTGGAAGCACCTCTGACTGCCGTCAAACATGTGACCCTGTTCAGCCTGAAGCAGCTTGATCAGTCTTCTGCCTCCTTCTCCTCACAGCAGTTCAGGTTACTTCTTCAGAGGAGGGAATTTTACAGGCAGCTGAGTCAGTTAGAAATATTATAGGCAGTCAGACAGATATAGGCCCTGGAAGAAGCCGGCACAGAAGACCAGATGCCTGATGACCTTGGAGAAGACACATACCTCTTGCTGCAGGCCAGATCTCAAAACAAAGAATCAAACAAATACACTTACATCCTGGAGACTGATATTCTAATTAGTTCCTTCTCACCCTGGAGCCACTGTCCCATCCCTCTAGGGTAAAGGTCACAACCTCAAGAATGCTGGCTTTCTACTTGACTTGCTTTCCCATTTGTCCCTAATGTAATCAATTTTACATGAACTATTTATCTTATTGGATAACTGTAGTTATATCCCACCTTATTCCCATTGGCCTTTTGAGTTCCCAGTCTTCTCCACCTTGAACCCATGGTCTTACTCTATAAAAATCCTTGGAAAAGACAGTGTTGGGCAAACTGCTCGGGAACCCCTTCTGTCTCTCTTCAGACAGAAGCTTTCTCTCAATAAATATATTCTACTCTTTAAAAAAATAGCAATTCTTAAGGATACAAATAATTCAAGAAATCTTGAATAGGAAAAAATTTGGTTTTAAAAATTTTTTTGTTGTGCTGGTACCCTGAGGATTGAATCCAGGCATTCAGGAGTGCTAGGTGATAATTCTACCACTGAGACACATCTTCATCCCTGATTTTAAAAGCTTTTAGAAGTCATAATGCAATGGATAGATAATAGGGGTATCAACTATTTGAAACACGTTTCCTTTCAAGAATCCCTCACTATTCCTAAGAATATTGTCTATACTTCTGTGTATGCTCAGCTTCACATCTTGTGTATTCTCTCTTCTTTAAATTTGATATCATTTTGGTTTATGTAAAAACATAATCATGCAAGTAATTACCTAGTTGAAAATGATACTAGTTACCAAAAATGATAGTATTAATGTATCATCTTAATTTAGTTACGTGAAGCTTCAAATGCACTATTTTCTAGTTCATTTACATTCTGTATCACTGTATTAAATCAATATTGGTAGACAGACTTGTCAGAACTGGTTTTGTAAATAGTTGCAACAGACTAGTAGCTGCCTGTATACATATAGTAAATTGATCTCAATGAACTGCTAATGTAAACTGCTACCAGTTGTCTGTTTAATTTATAACTTCTCTTGAATAGGATGTCCTACTGTCCATTCTTATTAAAATGATTACAACAAACAGAGCATTTAAAATGTGCTACAAATTAACATTGGTCAAAAATATTTTTCATATATTTTTGAATATTTTTATTGTGAAACATAATAAAATAAAATAGAATCAATTAAGTAATAAAAAGTTAAATAAATATACTCATTGCTTATATTAAGAAATACTTTCTTTGAATTCTAGTGAGTAGTTTTCCAGAAAAATCTGAAAAAACCAACAATATGCTGATTCCTATTACTACAATTAAAAGAAGAAACAGAAAAGAAAAACAAAAAAAACCAGAAAAATCACAAAAATGTACCTGTTATATAGGTACAATTGTTACATGAAAATTTGTCATTGTTCTAGAATTCTGTATTCTAAATATATATATAAATACATTTTAATTCAATTTGAATGGTTTTCAAACTTCTAAGCATAAATTTTATCTCTACCCTGGATTTAAATATATTTATCTCTGATATCTATGGTTTATACACATTTTATCACATAGACATGGCTAATTTGCATTTGAACTGTAAATACTATACTTTTTTTCCAAACACTTTTCAACTTTGTAATTGTTCTTATTTATTAATACATGTTAGCTATGTACTGTGAATCACAGTTCATGGTTTATTATAGATATAATTCTACTACTATAGAAATTGAATTTTCACTTTAGTTATACATTTTTAAATAACATTTCACATATATATATATATTACTATTATCAATTGTTTCCACAGTTTTTGATTATTCAACATTTATAAAAGTCTTAACCAAATTCACACATTATTCTCTTGTAATGTTTATTAAACTATCAGGATTTTATATCAACTATCTTCACATTTTTTCATGTTTTAAGAAATGAAATTAATTTTTATAAATACTTGTTCAATGAATAGTTAAAGGATAATTTATTCTAATACTGTAGGTATTTCAATTTTAATTACAAAAACCTAATTATGACTTGTTACCTAACACACTAAGCCCTGAAGCCACATTTCTTCAACAGAATTGGTTTTTGAAGTCATTCCTTTCTTCAGAGGAATTATTTCTAATTGAGCCAAGTTTGTATTCAGTTGAACGCAGCAAAGTCTGGAAACCTATATGATTGCCTTAAGTGTCATTTTGTGGCTAATGAACAGAGAGGCCACTCAAATTCCAACACTGTGATAAATAACTTCCCACAACTGTGAATGGTCCCGAAATATCCTTTGTCAAGTTGCAAACTTACCCCATGTGAATATTAGAGTTAACATGTTTGGTAACACATTGATTTATATGCTTTCAACATGTTAAGGACTTATTTTCCCATGTGTGTCATTTCCACAATATTAAATATCCCCATCCACAAGCTAAAAACTCTTTCTAAGGCAGTTGGGGTGGTGTACTTTTATCATCACAGAACTTGGGAAGCTGAGCAGAAGGATTGCCTGAGTTTGAGGCCAGCTTGTGCAACACAGCAAGTTCAACCTGAGCTACATAGTGAGACCCTGTTGGGAGTCATTGAAACTGGAAATTAAACACAGGTGCAGGGCTGCTGCATGGCGGGGGCATGATAAGATAATGGCTGAAGACACCTGGCTCCAACTCCAATTAACTAATAAAGACTGCAGCTGCATGCATTTCACCCCTGGAGTGAAATGCAACATGGAGATCTTCTGCTAAAATACTTCTTGTTAACATAATTTGCTACTTGCAAAGTCCTTGAACCACTCCCAAGTTCTGTTCAGTTTCCTGCATTTTCCACTTTAAGCCCCTAAATAAATATGGGCCTTCCAGAGACATTCACTGCCTCAGCCACCAGTCTCCAGAGGGTTTCAGTCCTCCTGGAGCCCTAAAATCATATCACTTATCTCATTTATTTAAGCCTTCACCAAACGCTAGATTGGGGATATAGGCCGGGTCCCCGATAGGACTCTATAAATAAACAAGTAAATATTTAACAATTCCATACTAGAAGTTGTTTAATATATTTTGAGTGTTTATAAATATTCTTTAAAAATAGCAACACAATTCCTATCATTTTATTTTTTAAATCTAAATTAATACCTTTTAAAGCTCTAAAATGTAATATTTCTTCTTCTGGCTTTTTTTTTTTTTGTCTTTTTGAGGCAAGATTTCACTACATAGTTCAGGCTGGCCTTGAACTCATTTTGTAGCTCTGGTTGGCCTTGAACTCACAGGGATCTTCTGCCTCAGCCTCCTTGGTACTGGGATTACAAGTATATTCCACCAAATCCTACCTAAAAAGTAGCACTTTAAAACTGAATTTCCTCCTCACTGACCATAACTGTTTCACCAAAATTTATCTGTAGGCAATGTTAAGTTTTCAGACATTTAATTATAAATGAATTATAAATTACAATATTCTAACTCTGTATTATATTAAATGTTCTAATTTTTTTCACATATGTATCTTTATTTACACAGTTTTGTATAAACAACAGAACAATGTGTACATCAATGTGATCCTTCCTAAGATTTAGGGAACTATTCTTCAATGGTTTCTAATAAAATTCAGAAAGCTGTCCAGTACTTCTATTTGAGTTCGTTAGTACAGAAAAAAAATTCATGGCAGAGGGATAAAGATGTAAGTAACTTGAGTATCAAACTGCAAAACTTCCAGCTTACTGACAAAATTAATTCAATCAAATGCCGGAGTCCAGCTGCGGCAGGGCTAGGGTTTCCCAAAGGTGGACAGGGAGTCGGCGAGTGAGAGACAGAAAACACTGCACACCAGTCTGTGAGTGAATCTGAATCCGCTTTATTTTTTAGAAGCTGGAATATATATTTGCTAACCTTTGGCAGCAACCCCCAGTCCCAAGCAGGAAGTGCCCCAGGCTTAGGGCCAGGCAGGGATAATCCTAAACAATAGGTTTTAACCTCAACCCCAAGCAGGAATCGCCCCAGGTTCAGGGCAATAGGTATCAATTAACATTTTAATCTTGACATTGAGTCAGCCCGGGAAATGCAAGCCGATGTAGTCCTCAGGAGGAAGAGATGTGTGAGATTATTAGGCCACTCCCTACATTGCTTTCCTTATCATTTATGGGAGTGGCAGTCCCTGCACCTGTCTTAGGTCAAGGACTCTTCACATGTACCCAACCAGGCCTTACCCGTCATGGGCCTGCAGGACAGCAATTGGTCCTGTGCCTGTCTTAGGCGGCTGGTGGCGTAACATATGTGTCCTAGTTGCCCGTCTCTGGCTGCCTGTCCAGTGTCTCAGGGCAGTTGTCTCACAGGAATTTTGTAAATCCTCCTCCATGAGCTCTTTCATTTAAAGCTTTTGTATAAACTC